>CAUZXS010001776.1:0-55000 GCA_963585895.1 Sepioteuthis lessoniana | reverse complement strand
AAGTGAGCCTTTAACTTGAAGTAACAATAAGTATCAACTTATTATGGCATCTAAAAGAATATCCGGTTTCATAATACTTCAAATTTAACAGAGGAAAAATTTACAGCTACAAAAATACATGTCAAATCATTCAAACATTTATATTTAAAAAATTCATTATTTAGACATATCTAAATTTAGTAAATCAATTTTTATCATTAAAATGAACTAAAAATATCTAAAACTAATGTTATTTACTGTAAAATCCACCCAAATTACAATAATAGAGTAAAAATCACTTATACAAATTCAAATTCTAATTCATTGACCAATTTAATAAATCATATTTAGTCATTTTTATTTATTTATTTATTCCTTTATTTTTGAAAACAGTTTAAATTTATTTCTATGCCAATATCTAGCAATTAAATCACATCTCTGATTTTATAGGTTACCAGGATCAAAGTATAACATAATTTGTATCTTTTCTTCAAGACAAAAATTACATCTTCCATCAAAGCAGCTCGGCGTAGTAGATCTTTTAAAAATTTTCCATTGAATTTTTGGAGTTAAACCACTACTTTTTAACTTCCAAAAATCTTAGGAAAAAGCTGTTTGATTTCTCTAGCGTTCATGAGAGAACGAATGAATATGATTGTTATGTCTTTACTTCCATATAAGCGACGAAATTCCAATACAATTTTTTTAATTTTTTACATTTTCCTTTGGGAAAATTCTAATTTGACACACTAGGTTTTTCAAATTACATATACCATTCATAGGGCAATCAATTTTAAATTTACAATTACAATATTATTATCATTACTATTATTTCTACTACTTCTATTACTATTATTATTATTCACTCATTAGAGCTTTTCACGTCAGTGTTAGCCGATGGTTTTTTATTGGAGTCTGAGTGACAGCAAGTCTCCTCAAGTCTCCAGGACTCTTCTTAGTATTCTGGCCGTTCTCAATGATGCTGTCGTTTCGATGGTCTCCACTCGTCCGCCAACTTCCAAGTCCTCCAGTCCCTTTAGTAATCCGTTAGTTACTGTTCCAAACGCACCAATTACAATTGGTATAATTATTACCTACATGTTCCACAGTTTTTTTAATTCCCTAGCAAGGTCGAGGTACTTATCCTTCTGAAAAGAAGGATAAGCGAATGTAGCAAAACTGAAAGAATGTGAAAACATTCTTTCAGTTTTATTCTATGGTCAACCGGGACAGCAAAGTCGACTATTTTGTAATTTCTCTTTTTTTTTTTTTTTGTTGATTATTATTAAGTCTGGTCTTCTGGCCGGGATTAGGTGATTTATTATTATTATTATTATTTTCAAGTCGGTCAGAATATTTTCTAATTACTTCCTTATTATGTGTGTTAATTATTTAAAAAATTATTCGAGCAGAAATAACTAATTTTTAAAGTTTTCCTATTAAATATTTAATGAAACATATTATACTGATTAAAGTGTTTATTTATTAATTTAAAAAGATATTTTCCTATGTTTATATTAACAAGTTTACAAGGGGGGGTGAACCATATAATTTTCCTTTTTCTATTTTTATGGCATTTTACTTTAATATTACAATGATCAGTAGTCTCTTTATCTTTATACAAATTGTTTACTCCTTTAGAGTTTTTCACATCAGTGTTAGCCGATGGTTTTTCACTGGAGTTTGAGTGACAGCAAGTCTCCTCAAGTCTCCAGGACTCGTCTCAGGATTCTGGCCGTTCTCAGCATTTGGATAGTCTCTACCCGTCTGCCAACTTCCAAGTCCCTCAGGCCTTTTAATAATCCTTTAGTTATTGTGCCTAAAGCACCAATCACAATTGGCACAATCATTACTTTCATGTTCCACAGCTTTTTCAATTCTCTAGCAAGGTCGAGATAGCCGATGGTTTTTCACTGGAGTTTGAGTGACAGCAAGTCTCCTCAAGTCTCCAGGACTCTTCTCAGTTATCTGGCCGTTCTCAATAATGCTGTCGTTAGGATGATCTCCACCCGTCCGCCAACTTCCAAATCCTCTAGTCCCTTTAGTAGTCCGTTAGTTACTGTTCCAAACGCACCAATTACAATTGGTATCATTGTTACCTACATGTTCCACAGTTTTTTCAATTCCCTTGCAAGGTCGAGGTACTTATCCTTCTTTTCACATTCTTTCAGTTTTTTTCTGTGGTCAGCCGGGACAGAAAAGTCGACAATTTTGCAAGTTCTCTTTCATTTTTTTTTTTTTTAATTATTATTAAGTCTGGTCTTCTGGCCGGGATTAGATGATCCATTTGTATGTCAAAGTCCCATAGGAGTTTATATGTGTGTCATTTTCTAGGACAGGTGCTGGGTTGTGCATATACCATTTGTTCGTATGGTCAAATTTAAATTTCCCCCAGTGGATCACTTTGCCGATCCAGTCGTGTCTAGTCTTATATTCCTTCTGCGCTAATTTGCTACATTCGCTTATCATGATGGTTTCATCTCTGTCACCACATAGCCTGCATTTGCTATTTTGTTGAGTCTTATCTATTCTCGCTTTGATATGATTGCTTCTTACGGCGTTGTCTTGTGCTGCTATTTGGAGAGATTCTGTTTCTTTCTTAAAGTTTCCTTTTTTTTAGCCATGTCCATGTTTTGTCGTGTGAGATGTTGTTTATTAATTTAAACCGCCCAGAGAGTTGTTTTCCTTCCCATTTTTGTTTCCTAGTTATTGCCATTCTGTTGTCCTTCGTGTTCTCAGTATCGTTTCTGGTGGCTGTAATGAGTCCTCCATCGTGTTTTTGTATATAGTCTTCGAGTCGTTGTATCGATGCATCAACGCTGTCTTCAATGTTGGTAAGTCCTCTTCCTCCCTCTTTTCTTGAAACATATGGCCTGTCAATGTCGTCTGTGGGATGTAAAGCCTTATGCATTGTCATTAGTTTTCTTGTTCTTTGGTCCATTTGTTTAAGTTCGTCTCTGGTCCAATTGAGAAAGGGTCCGGAATATCTAACGAGTGGTACAACCCAGGTATTTATCCCTTTGATAAGGTTTCTGCTATTGAGTTTTGTCTCGAGTAACTTTCTAATTTCTAAATTAGCTATTTTAATATCAGAAGATATTTTCAATTTTAAATCCCAAGAATTTAAAAGCTCTTATAATCTTTTTTGTATAACAGAAAACTTAGGTTGGTTGGTTGGTTGGTTGGTTGAGTTTTATGACATATAAAACTTTGTAGGTTATTTAACGCCAAATCCATTTTTATGTAAATAATCAGTTCTATTTCAAACAATTCAGTTTAGTCTGAGTAAACAGTTTAATTGTCAAAAACATTTCCATTTCAAGCAATTCAGTTTATTCAAACAGTTCTAATTCAGCTAATTCAGTTTAGCGTAAGTAAAGATTTTGTTTACACAGTTAAATGTCAGTAGTTCTATTTAACCCATAGATAGGACCCTTATCAGGTGCTACCACTCCGGATTAGAGTGGACCTGGGAGCGATGGCAATAAAGGGGTATTCCACATTCCCCAAAGCTCCAGTCTTACTGGAACCTCATCTTCAGAATGTTTAGTATCATATCCAGGACACTCGTTGAAGGGGTCTTACCCCTCTGCAGTCGGTGTATTCTACAGCCCCAGCCGACTGGGCAAAGAAAACTCAGGTCCATCACTATTGGGGATGTATAAAATACCGTCAAGTTATAGTCCAATTTTTATAGGGTCAGCGATCCTACTAAGGTATTTAATATATATAAACCCACAAGATCTGCTATTTGAGCAGAATCATATCCACCCATAAGAATATCAAAATCATCTTAACCAGTTTTTATCTATGTAGAATTATTATTTGTAAGTACAGTTTTTCTACATGCTAAGATTATTTGGTATTGTTCATCTGTTATTTCTACATAGTTTTTTCGCTAGACGTTTAGAGATAAAAGAATAAAAATTAATCATGTCTAAGTGAATAAAAGTGGCCTTACTCTTATCTTTAATATTGCTAAAACATTCGATTGTATCAGTGCAATTATTCCAAAGATTATGGGTAGTTTTTTTGTAGATTAAGAACAATATTTTGTATTGTATTTTTTGAGATTATCGCTAACTCAGTTTTAGAAGGACTAATTAACCTAGATTGTAACATATTTTCAAAAATAAGTCTTTAAATACGATATATATATATATATATATATATATATATATATATATATATATATATATATATATATATATATATATTATAACAGTGTTGGTTGTCACTAAATCACTTTGTGGGTTTATGTTTAATAGAGCTATAATATAATAATAATAATAATAAATAAATAAATATATATTAGGGTTATATATCTAATTCCATGGCAGTCTAAATTCTATGGAATTCGATATATAATCTTAATATATATATATATATATATATGTATATATATATATATACATTCGTTATATACGTACATATAAAGCAATTAATCCCCACCTCTCTCTCTCTATCTATCTCTCTCTCTCTCATTGAGCAATATAGACATTTTTTGCCTACATATTTTTGTATTAATCCTTTCAAGTTGCCTTATAGATATTAGCCGGAATTGGCTTATAAACTTTCTGTAATTAATTGGTTCCAGGTACATTCGGACCCTTCTTCAGAGGAGCGTGTATATTGCAAAAGCGATACAAGCTTTGCAAATACGTTACAACTTTGAGAGAATGAAATGTTTATATTATAGATTACAAAATTATCTCAGTTTTTCTGAACTGGCTCATTGGCCTAGTGGGTAGAGTGTTCGCCAATGGTTTGCGAGACCGGGGTTCAATCTTAGGTCGAGTCATACTAAAGACTTTAAAAAATGGTACTTGATACCTCCTTGCTTAAGACTTAGCAATATAAGGTTCGTATCAAGGGTAAAGTAGAGCAACCTAGGAGAAGTAGTAGCGCCCTCCCCTACACCACGTAGCAATTGAAAAGGGAACCTTCTGGTCGCCCTCAACTACGGTCGCCAACTTTACTCACTTATATATATATATATATATATATATGTGTGTGTGTGTGTCTGTGTGTGTGTGTATGGAATTAAATAATGGAGAAGAAACCCCCAGTATGGAGAAAAATTGAAAAACAAAGTAATCCAAAGTGAAGACTTTATAGCGAAAGAAAGACGACGCTATAACGTTTCGGTTTTAATAAACCATCATCAGGACTTCAGAAAAGATGATACCGAGTGTTGTTAGATCAACAATTGATGTTTAATGAAATACAAAAACAAAGGAGGAAATTATATAAACAAAGAAAGAAAGAACATACAACCGTTCAATCAATAAATCAGCGTTCATATTTCAAAACATATCACGTGATTGAGTAAGACAATGATGTAAAACAAATGGAACTATCAAGAGATATAACGGATTAGAAGAAGAAGAAGAAGAAGAAGAAGAAGAAGAAGAAGAAGAAGAAGAAGAAGAAGAGAATTCTTTCTAAACCGATGTATGTATATATATATATATATATATAGTATTTCAAAAAATTTTATTTAAACTTTTTGCAACACTATATATATATATATATATATATATATATTGGTCTGTTCTTGTTCTATTTCTGTCTAGAGAAAAAATTGTGATTAATGTTTTAGTGATGTGTAAACGTTGAATGAGATAAGCGATCGTCTACTTCGTGAAAATCTTTGACGGAAGAATTTAACAAAACATTCAATGTTGGTTGTAGCCAGCAAACTTGATAGAGAGAGAGAGAGAGAGAGAGAGAGAGAGAGAGAGAGAGAGAGAGAGAGAGAGAGAGAATAAATGGAGATAAATGGAGACATGACCTCTATTTCTGTCAAAACTTTCTCGCTTACTTTCTTCTTCTTCTTCTTCTTCTTCTTCTTCTTCTTCTTCTTCTTCTTCTTCTTCTTCATTTTTTTCAGTCTTCTTCTTCTTCTTCTTCTTTGATTCCTTCCATTTTTCCTTTTCCTTTCTTCGTCGTTTGTTTCTTCTTTCTCGCTTTCATTGTTTTTTATCATATTTCTTCTTCTTCTTCTTCTTCTTCTTCACATCATACATTCCTCTTTTTTCTCTCCTCTTTCCGTCCTTCCTTCTCCCTTTTCTTGCCCCATTTCCTTTATTCTTTTTTTCTTCTCTACTTTCTCCCTTCTTTTTTCCTTCCTTCTTCCTCGACTGACTATCTTTTTTATTTCTCTCTTTTCCATAGGTCCTTCTTTTTTTAAACTTCTTTCATTCCTCCAATTCTTCCTCTCTTCCTTCCGTTTCAGCCCCTTCATTTTCTTTTCCCACAGTCCTTATTCATTCTTTTTCCTCTTTCCTTTCTCTTTTTCTTTCTCTTCTTCTTTCCTTTTTCTGTTTTCGTTTCCATATATCCTTCTTTTGTCCTGTAAGCTATAGAATACACTGACTGTATCTCTGCAGAGGGGTAAGACCCCACCTCCAACATGTGTCTTAGATATGACAATAAACAATCTCATGGTGAGGTTCCAGTAATGCTGGATCTTTGGGGAATGCGGAGCAACCCTTCATTGCCATCGCTTCCAGGTCCAATCTGACCCAGAGTGGCAGCACCTAATAGCGTCCTATCTATGGATCAAATAGAACTAAACTGTGTACTTATACTAAACTGAATTGCTTTAAATAGGACTGTTTTGACATTTAAACTACGTACTTATGGTAAACTGAATTGTTTGAAATAGAACTGTTTTTGACAAAAACTATTCTCATACTAGACTGAATTGTTTGAATTAGAACTGTTTGACTAAACTGAATTGCTTGAAATAGAAATGTTTTTGACAATAAAACTGTGTACTTATGTTAAACAGAATAGTTTGAAATAGAACAGTTTATTTGTATAAAAATAGATTTGGTATTAAATAACCGACAAAGGTTGATATGCCATAAAACCCAAACAAACAAACTTTTTCTTTTCTCTTTTTCTTCTTCTCTCTTTTCTTTCCTTATTTCCTTCTTTCCCTAATTACTTCCTTCTTTCTTTCCTTCCTCTTTTTTCTTCTTTCTTTTTATCTTCTTTCTTCCACTGTTTCCGGTTTACTTTCCCTTCTTGTTTTTTTTCTTTTCCCACTTTCTTTATTCGTATTTCAAAAATACTTGAAACCATGTATAAGTAAAGTTGTCTCCCTTTAGTCGAGTGAAACCCGAAGGCTCCCTTTTAGATAGCTACGACACCAAGGTGCAGAGGAGGGCACCACTCCTTTCCCAAGATTGACCCACTTTACCCTTGATCCGTACCTTATAATGCTGAGTGTTAAACAAGGACCATTTTCTGAGTCTTTGGCATGACACGACCTGGGATTGAACCCAGGTCTTCCGGGCCAGAAACCATAGACAAATAAAAGAAATTCAATTAAAAAACACAAAGGAACATTAAAATATGATTACAATCAAACATTTAGAAATGTATCAAATTTCGGCATTATATAACCCATAATGATTTTATATGCCGTTAAATAAACCAGACTGTAGTATTAAAAATAAATGAGAGTCTATATGCGATCGAATATGATGATTTATCTTAAGAGCCTTTGAAATGAATAAGTACATAAATAAATACTCAGACAGGAGTTAAAAGGGTCAAACTATGGGAGGCCCTAGTGGCAAAAATTCCCCTTTATTTTGAATCGTCCTGTAAGAGGTGCTCAAAATACGTTGTTTCCTCTCCAATAGAGCAAGAAAACCTGCATCTGATGGTGAATCCCAAGTTCTTGAGATCTGGTGTGTGTGGAGTCACCTTTTCAGTGCCATTAATCCCAGGTCCACTCTGACCCGGAGTAGTAGTACCTGTTGGAATCCTTTTAAAGGTCCATATAGATCTCTTTAAAAATCATTCATATTCGATTGGACTATATCCAAAAACAAAAACAAAAAATTTTAAGAAACAACAATGTGAATATGAACTGAAAATGAACGCATTTCCCGAACCTCTTGGCATAAAATAAGCCAAGACGAGTTGACATGCCATTAAAATCAATCAATCAATCAATCCTCTTTAAGAGCACCTCACATCAGGGATTGACCCTAACCTACCCTTGAGGGTTGAACAGCCTCTTGTGAGACCCTATTCCCCAAAATTGAGTGCAAGCCTTTATTTGATCATTGGTCAGGAGTCGGAGAGATCACTCAACAATGCAGTTCTTCTTCATGGCAATGGGATTGCTTAGCGATACCCATCACCTCTCTAAGTAACATATGACAGACTCTAATGGGTTACATGGTACCAGACCCCTATTTTCAGGGTAGGTCTATGAGTGAATAAATAACAACATCCCACAGACATTTTTTGACAAGACCGAGATATTGCCACTTGCAATGAAGAGGCACTCTCCCATATAAAATACAGCTTGGCTCACAATATGAGACAAGGTAAAAATTCTCACTGTGCCGTAAAAAAAGTGATGCACCAGAAGAGAGTGACCTATGAACTGCATGATAGTTATTTCCGCTCGATGACGATCACACCTGCCATTCCGAAGATAGCGGAAGTAACACATCCCAAAGGCCAATAATCGAAAGAAATCATGCAGGTGTGCTCGGCTGATAATATGGGACAAGGTGAAGGTCCCACTTCCGAGTGATGCACCGGAAGAGAGTAACCTGTGAACTGCATAACAGTTATTTCCGCTCGATGACGATCACGTAGGCCATTCCAAAGATAGCGGAAGTGACACATCCCGATCGCCAGATATCGGAAGAAATTGCGGAGGCGTGTCCATATCTCTGCGTGGGAGTTTGAAGGCAATATAAGGCCGACAAATTGAACAGAAGGCAGTGAAAAGGATCCCACTGTTCACGAAGCTGACCTCGTCGTCACTCTCTGTGCGTTGTCTCGGCCATCGTCTACTTACATCGAAGAGTTCAAGCCTCATATACGAACGATTCTAATTCCTCTCCTGACTGCTCCTACTTCACACAAGCGTCCGTCGAGAAAATAAATATATATTGTTATATATACATTCCGTGTTGTCGTTTGTTTGACCAGAGAGCGGAACGTAATATACATACACAACCCATTTTTTTGTTTTGAGGGTGTAGTTAATGCATATTTAGGCGGGTGGATGCTTCAACGATAGTTATCGGGTGCTTTTCCCTCGATTTTGTTATGTCTGACGGGTGGCGCTGTCTAGTCTGCTAATGGCAAATTATTGTGGCCCATCTTTGTACTGGCTCGTACGATTTGTTGAAAATAATGAGACCAAAAGAAGAAAGAAGGAAGGAAGGAGGAAAAATATTCTCATCTATACAAAATATTTGCTCACTCTTCTATGGTTTCAAGTACTCCAATCAAATACAAATAATTTTCTTGCAGTTATGTAGTTTCAAATATGCCTAATACAGATAATTTATATACAAATATATGATTTCATATAACTATTTCTATCTGATAATAATGATTTGTTTGCACGCAGTCATGCGGTGTCGTTTTTGATTTCTTTAATGGCAAATCAACCTTCATGGGTAATTTAAGGCCAAATCTAGCCTTGTAGGAAAATAGTCGTGATACGTTTTAACCCAAAACTGATAAGGGAAATTAGAGGGTTTATACCTTTTCCAAGGGTATTAATTTGAGTGAAGAGTTCGGACTCGCTTACTTCAACGTCGGAGACCGGCACATTAGCCACAACACCAGGTGGTTTTAAGTAAGGATTTCTATTTGATAATAATTATTTGTTTGCACACAGTTATATGGTTTTAAGTATTACCACTGAATACTAACAATTTTCAAAATAGGTCTTTGGTTTGGTTTGGTTTGGTTTGGTTTGACTTTATAGTATATCAACCATTGTTGATTATTTAATGCCAAATACTGTTTTTACCGATATATCAAATATATGATTTATAAACATATTTTGTGGATACACACAGTGGAATGATCAATCAGTATTGCTATGTACTACTAAAAATTCAATTAAACGTCAGTCATTTGTTTACACAGTTAAATAATCAAACAGTTCTATTTCTAACAATTCAATTTAGCATAAGTCAACAAAGTTAAATGGTTTCAAGTATTGCTACGTATCACTAACAATTTAGTTAAACATCAGTCATTTGTTTACACAGTTAAAGGATCAAACAGTTCTATTTCTAACAATTCAATTTAGCATCAGTCAACAAAGTTAAATGGTTCTAAGTATTGCTATGTACAACAAAAATGCTATTAAACATCAGTTATTTGTTTACACAGTTAAATGATCAAGCAGTTCTATTTCTAACAATTCAATTTAGTATCAGTCAACAAAATTAAATGGTTTCAAGTATTGCTATATACAACAAAAAATGCAATTAAACATCAGTCATTTGTTTGCACTCAGTTTAAATGTCAAACAGTTCTACTTGACCCATAGATAGGACTCTTTCGGGCCCAACTAATCCAGGCCAGAGTGGACTTGGGAGTAATGGCAATGAAAATGTAGTATGCATAACTAGAACTTCACCATCAGATTGTTTTATATCATATCCGAGACACTTGTTGTGGCGGGGGGGACGTCTTACCCCTCTACAGAGATGTAATCAGTGTATTTTACAGCCCCAGATCTTTGTGAATGATATTATACTATAAGATGGGAATATGAGTTGAAAATTATATTCAATCAAACATGGTTTGGGATTTTTTTTTATTTGTTTAAATCAACCCATATTGGGTTAATACCGAAATCTAATTTATACGTTATCATACATTTTCAATACATTTTTAAAAATTTTACTTTTTTATTTTTCTATTACCAATTGATGCGCGCAGTTAAATGATATCAAATATTTCTTCTAGAATACAAATAATTCGTACACAGTTGTATGATTTTAAGATTGGGTTGGGTTGGTTTAATAGTTTATCAAACCTTCTAGGTTATTTAATCTCAGATTATGTTTATACATACGAGGTGCATACGATGAGTTTCCAGACTTTTTTTGTATGGGTATTTAAAATTGTCGTAGACTCTTGAAAATCCACTATGTTATTGCTATACATCTTATGAGATGACTGACCAATTTCTATGATTTCAGGTTCAAACGAACAGCTGCAGCAGCAATTGGAATACACCCTACTAAAGCCTGATTGTCACAGCTGGTGAATTTCAAAAATACAATCTGACACTTTAGAAGAACGATATGCAATAAAATTGTTTTTTTTTTAACTTAGAAAAAATGTCACAGAAACGTATGGAATGCTTCAGACTGCTTTTCGACCATCTTGCATGAATCGAGCATCAGTTTTTGATTGGCGTAAGAGATTCAAGGAAGGCAGGGAGTATGTGAGGGATGAGGAGAGGTGTGGGAGGAGTAAGGAAGTCAATACACCACAGTTGATTGGCCAAAGGGTTAGGGTTAGAGTTACTATGTTGAGGTTTTAAGGGAGTTCAGGAAGAGATTCCTGGGGAAGAGGCCAGCACTCTTCAAATCGGTTCAGTGGCATTTTCACCAGGACAATGCACCGATCTACAACTCCATCCTTGTCACAGACTATTTGACCAAGATGGGCATCAAGACAGTTCGTCAGCCTCCCTATAGTTCAGACCTTGCTCCCTGTGACTTTTGGTTATTCCCTTAGCTCAGAGGCTGTCGTTATGAGACAATTGAGGAGATGAAAGAGGCTGTCACGAAGGTCATTGACACACTCACACAAAATGACTTCCATGTGGCCTTCCAGAAGTTGTTGGAACGGTACAACAAGTGTATTGCACCTGGAGGAGATTACTTCGAAGGGGACTAGAGTTTCATGTGTGTACTATCAATAAAAGTGCCCATACGAAAAAAATCTGGAAACTTATCGTATGCACCTCGTATATATTAAATACATATGATTTGGTTTGGTTTGGTTAAGTTTTATAGCATATCAACCCTTATAGGTTATTTCATGCCAAATCCTCTTTCTACAAATATATTAAATATATATGATTTGGTTTGGTTCGTTTTTATAGCATATCAACCATTGTTGGTTATTTAATGCCAAATCCTCTTTATACATATATATTAAATATATATGATTTGGTTGGTTTGGGTTTTATGGCATATCAACCATTGTAAATCCTCTTTATACATATTGTGACGGCAAATTCTTTAAAATCCCAAAACGGGACTTTATTTTTCGCATGTGTGAAGACGGGGCGGACTGGCACTTGATCCCTCGTAGAATACGTCCTCGTTCAGAGTTTTTTCTTGGCACATAAGAACTGGCATATTATGTGGGGGGTTAATTTATGGCTAGACCGACCACCACTGGCAAGGGGTTCCAAATTTCACACTATACACCCACCCACCAAGGCCGCTAGTCTTCCTCCCCTAGAACAATGGAAGATATGGACCTCTAGATTTAGACGTAATAATATTATATTGTAGCAGTCGGCAACTCCGGTTCCCCGTATAAGAATTTAAAGGAATTTATAGGACAATTTTAAACGAGCATATCATAAGGCGAATAGAAGCTGAAAAAGAAACATAAAATAACAAATTCATAGCAGACGCTGCAAATAACAACTTTAAGCACGTGGGAACATTAAAATATATCAGTCCTTTTTACTACACACAGATATACACTTTCAATGTATCAAATATATCATAAATGGATAGTACATGAGCATAAATGTCTTTCTTCTTTTCTTTTCTTTCGTTTTCAGTCTTTCTTCAAATTGAGAGAGAGAGAGAGAGAGAGAGGGTATATAAAATTGGGTATAAGGAGAAACAGTCCCAAAGTTATTTATCTTATTTAGATGGATTCCTGTGGAGAATCTTTCTTCTTTTACGGGCTGACAGACTTTATCTTTTTTTTTTTTTAGTACTTGCTAGAAGATATTTTTCGTCTTCTTTTACCCGGAGTTCTTGGCTTTAGTTCCGTCCGCCACGAACCCTGTCCAACAACTAACTTTCTTATTATCTATTTCCGCTGACGGGAAGGAGTCCCCACTTCCGTTTTAGGGTCCCCAGCCAATCGTTTGGCTTCTCTCTTCTTCCCCCTTGGCCAGGCGATCCGTTAGGGCTACTATATGTCACCCCGTATCCCATTCTTTTTCCATCAGGTCACCAAGTACAAACATCTGTTTTTCCAGTCTGACTTGGATTTGTTACTTTGGGATTGACCCACATTCTTTCATGTCTTAACGGTCATTCTCTGATGGCTTGCCGATTCAAACACGGGGAATAGTAGTAATCATATTTCTATCTTCTCAGTGGGAGACCACGTGACAATATATATTAAATATATATGATTTGGTTTGGTTGGGTTTTATGGCATATCCTATTTACCAACCGCTCCGCGCGGAGTTTAACAGGTTTTAATTCAGAGTTTTCCTTCTCCTAGACTAGTTGCCTCACCAAGGCTGAAGAACCTAGTCTGTCCTACTATTTACCCATAGCTGGAGGGAGAATAATTGGATTCATACCTTTCCCAAGGGTATTAGTGCTATGTGAAATGCAATCAGTCTCGTCCAGGATTTGAACTCGTGTCGCCGTGGTCATTTCCTACGACGATAACCATTACACCACGGGCACCTCCACAATGGCATATCAACCATTGTGGGTTATTTAATGGCAAATCCTCTTTATACATATATGTAAACACATAGTATTTAGATAACATTTCAAAGAAGTCAGAGCTCATTCGTTTGCACACTGTTGAATGGTATCAAGTATTTTCATCTAACACCAATAATTTGCAAGCAATTATATTATCATCATCATCATCTTGGCGTGCTGCTAACACGGATTTCCCTGGCCCTGTCTCGCTACTCGTCTCTATCGTCCATTCCCCTTGGCTGGTCTCCCATGCTACTGTCTGTATCAGTACAGAGCTGTTGTTGAGAGATTCTAGCTATTCGTCCAACCCTTGCTCGTCCGTGTGAAGGTGTCCACAGAGGTACATTGCTTATGGGTTCGTCCTTACAGCTTCAAATGACTATTCTTAATGCAAAGAATTTGCATATAGTTATACGTTTTCAAGTATTTCTATGTTATACAAATAATTTTTTAACAGATGTATTTGTGCCCTAGACGGTAATCTAACAGGTACTACCACAACCGAATGGACCTGGGAGTAATGGAAATGATAAAAAGACTTCATCCTTCCCGGAGCACCAAAACAGAAATCTCACCACGGAATGCAGTTTAGTGTCATACCCAGGAAACCCGTCATTTGGGGGCTTACTAGTTCTGTGTTATACGCCCCACCGACAGAGATTAAAATAGTTTAAATCGTAATATTATAAATATTAAAATTATCAGGATTTTTTGTTGCTGTTCTTGTTCTTGTTCTTTTTTTTTTTTTTTTTAGTTGGGTGGGGATTTTTTTTTTTTTTTTTTTTTTTTGCGTGCCTGTGGGTCTGTTTTGTTTTGAGATAAGACTGGATAGATTTGTTCGTACGGGAGATTATAATAGCCTCACTTTACAATTGTGTTCGTTCCTTATCAAATTAAAAACATTCACCTTCTGACTTAAAGAAAACATCTTGCAGTTTCTTCTTCGAAGCAGTGAAGTCCCCGTGGCATATTGGTTAAAGTGCTGGACAAGCACCCCTCCCCAATTCATTTCGTGCTAATACGTTCACTATTAGACAAATACCTTTAAGAAAGGTAATACCACCTTTTATCCGTCCCAGTACAACCACTGTTTTGTTATGAAATGTGACTTTGGCATTAAATAAGCCAAAACCAACGGTGGGTCCACGGACACCGCATTGCAATAGTTTCTAGAAATGTATCGGTGTACACTAAATAAAAATGTGCCTTCGGTCATGACTCCGGGAGAAATTTTGTTTGCACGGAAAATAAGATCGGTCTTTGACAATAAGGAAAAAGTCGAACATACGGTACAAAAAAAAAACTGTAAATAAACTTTACGAAGTAGGTGAAAAGGTTTTCTACCGAAAAAAAGATATGGGGTAGTTAGAAATGGGGTAGTTAGACGGAAAAAATGGGGTAGCTAGATATGGGGTAGTTAGATATGGGGTAGTTAGACGGAAAAAAAAAGATATGGGGTAGTTAGAAATGGGGTAGTTAGAAATGGGGTAGTTAGACGGAAAAAAAAAGATATGGGGTAGTTAGAAATGGGGTAGTTAGACGGAAAAAATGGGGTAGTTAGATATGGGGTAGTTAGACGGAAAAAAAGATATGGGGTAGTTAGAACTGTCGTCATAAGAATCGGTAGGAAGATATATTCAGTCGAAGGACCGAAAACGGTGCACAAAAGGCATATAGATGAAAAGAACGATACTCCAGTGGATGCATGCGGCAGCCAATGAGACTCGAACTCAGTCGGGTAGTTTTACTAGTCTAGGAATTTACTAAGCTTTTTGCTTAGATGTGGCACAAGGTCGTATTATTACAGCAGCCAATGAGACTCGAACTCAGTCGGGTAGTTTTACTAGTATAGAAATTTACTAAGCTTTTAGCTTAGATGTGACACAAGGCCGTATTAATGGGGCAACCAATGAGACTCGAACTCACTTGTGAAGGTTTGCTAGTCTAACAGTAATTTACTAAGCTTTTTGCTTAGATGTAGCACAAGGCAGAATGAATGCGGCAGCCAACGGGACTCGAACTCAGTCGTGTAGGTTTGCTAGTCGTAATTTACTAGGCTTTTTACTTAGATGTGGCACAAGGCCGTACTAATGGGGCACTTAATGAGACATGAACTCAATCATGAAAGTTTGCTATATCAATTCACTAAGCTTTTTGCTTTGATGTGGCACAAGGCTGAATGAATGCGGCAGCCAATGAGACTCGAACTCAGTCGTGTAGGTTTGCTAGTGTTGCTTGCTAACGAAAAACTGAAACTAAACTCAAACAGCCTAAGCAGCCTACCTTTTAAGTCTCCACTTTTAGAGACTATCAATTAAACTTTTATTTCCCGTGTTGGCTTCCGCTAACTGAAAAAATAATGTTACGTATAAAGTATTTACTTAAAAATCATTCAGTGTGCTAACCATTGCTCCATGGTGAGGTATTTTGTTGATATTTACTAAGGTCTGTTGATCATGGCGCACGGCCATAATAATAGGGCACCCATTGTTTGTATATGTGTATGTGTGGGCGTGTGTGTATGGGCATGTGTGTGTGCATGTAGAGACAGATATGAACAAATTGAGATAGATAGATAGATAGATAGAAACAGACTGAGATAGATAGATAGATAGATAGATAGATTTGTATGACTCCAAAAAGATCTCCCTTGTCTAATATGCAAAGTCGAGGCATCTGGTATACTGATATTTAACCAGATATCAAAGACTACCAATATTTCTACAAAAAGGTAATATTCAATATGAATAAATGTGCATGTAGCAGCAATAAGGATTCTCTACAGAAACACCAAAGTAAAAGTACGTTCACCAGATGGAGACAGAATACTTCGACATTGTAGCAAGAGTACTACAAGGGGACACGCTGGCTCCGTACCTCTTTATCATTTGTCTAGACTACGTACTTAGAACATCGATTGATAAAATCAGAGAGAATGGCTTCGAGCTGACAAAGAAAAGAAGCAGAAGGTACCCCGCAACAACAATTACCGACGCCGACTACGCCGATGACATAGCGATACTGACAAATACACCCGACCAAGCCGAAACACTACTGCATAGTTTGGAACGAGCAGCCGCAGGCATAGGCCTCTATGTTAATGCACACAAAACTGAATATATGTGCTATAATCAAACGGGGGACATCTCCACTCTAGAAGGAACCCCTCTTAAACTAGTAGACAAATTCACTTACCTAGGAAACAGCGTCGAATCAACCGAAAAGGACATCGAAACGAGGTTAACGAAAGCATGGACAGCTATCAATAGGCTATCGATTATATGGAAATCAGACCTAACCGATAAAATGAAACGCAGTTTCTTCCAGGCAGCGGTCATATCGATACTGCTATATGGGTGCACTACATGGACACTAACAAAACGGCTGGAGAAGGAGCTAGACGGCAATTACACAAAAATGCTGCGTGCAATCTTGAACAAGTCCTGGCGGCAACACCCCGCAAGACACCAACTGTACGGCTACCTGCCCCCTATCACGAAAACTATTCAAGTTAGACGAGCCAGACATGCAGGACACTGCTGGAGAAGCAGGGACGAACTCATAAGAGATGTACTCTTATGGACCCCCACACATGGCCGTGCAAAAGCAGGACGACCAGCACGAACATACATTCAGCAACTATGTGAGGATACGGGATGTTGTCCTGAAGACCTACGTAGGGTGATGAACGATAGGGAGGAGTGGCGAGAGAGGGTCTGGGATATCCGTGCTACCAGTGTGACGTGATGATGATGATGATCTCTTTCTATGTAAACCCCAACAGATACAGGGTACACAATACCAACGTTGAATAGAGAAAGTTTTCGGGTACATCGATACGAGAGTTACGAAGGGAAGAAGAAGAAGAAGAAGAAGAAGAGGAAGGAGAGAATTTGATTGAATGAAAGATTAAAAGTAATTTTGGAAAGATCATCATCATCATCATCATTTTCCAAGAATCATCATTATTATCATCAGCACATTCAAAAGGTCATCATCATCATGTTCCAAAGATCCTCATCATCTATCTTCATCATGATGCTCTAAAGGTCATCATCATCATCATTTTAAAGATCATCATCATCATCAAGTCGTGTTGATAACACGGATTCTCTTGACTCGCTACCACCATCCGTCCCTATTGTCCATTGTTCCTTGCAAATCTCTAGACAGCATCTAGCATTCGTACAGAGTTGAAATATGTAAGTGTTTGTTGGTCGGCCAATACCGACGCATAAGGGAACCATAATTCATAATGCCGTTGGATAGAGCAAGTTTTCTGCAACAAATTACAGTTTTAACAACATAGTCACCTCTGTCAACCCCATACATTTTTGATCTTATGCAGTACTCAAAACTGAGTCGCTCGACCATCAATTATGCATTTTTGACCACGGATCTTACGAGCACAGCTCGTAAGAGGGTCGCTTCGAAAATAACGCCATCAATTTATTTCAGCCAGAAGTACAGCAGAATCAGGAAGCACAAAGCACCTTTGGATGTAGAATGTTGTCAACCACAAAATCTGCACCGGTGAAAGAGACCCACTTTTTCTCATCGCAGCACCGGAGGCGTCGTTATCAGAAAAATGTTGTCCGCGTAGTTCATCTCTCAACAGCCCGATTCGCACGGGGGCGCAGATCGAGGCGCTCTTTGTCTCGTTAGGTTGACAGAAGAGTGCTGAACCTGGCCTGTCACTCATAAGATGTTAAAGCACAAGAGACAGAGAGAGAGAGAGAGAGAGAGAGAGGTAATAGGCATTACTTTCAGTGCACTCTTCGTAAATTCTATTTTGTTTTCTGCTTCGTGACACATCCATGCAAGAACTGAGAATATCAAAAATAAAACAGAGAGAAAAAAGAATTAAAAAAAAAACAACAACAACAAAGCAAATAAATAAACAAATAGACAAACAAATAAACAAACAAATAAGGTCTGTATTTATAGATCAGACGCTAAGCATCATCTGATTGTTGATATAAAAATATACCGAAAACAATGTCATGAATTTTGCTATAACCTTCTATTCTGAGTAATAATCTTTGGTTTAATCTTTACCCCAATGCCAAAATGTTTATAAATATCTGAGTTAAATAAAGAAAAGGGCGGTGTGGATGTGGTGGAGGAGGATTTGCTTGTTTTGCTTTTCATGAATCTTGACATTCTCTTTAAAGGTGAAGATATCTGGGTAAAAAGTGACAACAAAGATTTTTAGTCAATATCCTAAACTGGACAAAGTTAGGCTGAGTGTCATGTAACGAAAATGTTGATGAGGTGAACAAGCTGTCACTTGATCTCGATAACAAGTTTGGTTTCGTTTATTGGATTTACAGCATATCAACTCCTTATGGGTTATTCAATGACAAAACTCGATTCACTTCGAAATGTTTGTATAACACGAAATTGTATCTGATGGTGAGACTCCAGTTCCGGGGAGTGAGGATTAAAAGTTCGTTGTCATAACTCTTAGAGTGTTCGCTAATAGCCCGGGAGACCAGGGTTCGGTCCCAGGTTGAGTCATACCAAAGACTCAAAAAATGGTACTTGATACTGCCTTGCTTAAAACTCAGCACTATAAGGTATGTATCAAGGGCAAAGTAGAGCAATCTAGAGAAAGGAGTAGCGCCGTCCCCTACACCTCGGTGTTGTAGCTAATCGGGTCGCCCTTGACTACTGTTGCCAACTTTACTTTTATATTTTTATCATTAAGGGTTTTCGGACTATTGTCTTCATCTTTATTGTTATTTCCACAACGTTTCGGCCGATATGTCCTCCGGCCTTCTTCAGGTGTTTGTCGAACTCGGGAACCTTCACGGAATTTCGAACTACGTCCTTTATTGCATCCACAGGGGTCGCCTGTTCTGATTCCGTTAGCTATAACCGGGTACAAGTGTTAAGTATTCCCGTATTGTTACTCGCCTGCAGTCAGGATTGAACCTGCAACCTCCAGATAATTCTCCTTAGAAGCTGACAAAGGCAATGCTACCGTGGTAATGGATCAGGTGGAATACCCCAATAAACTGGCAGACTTGATTGGCAATGCTGGCTATTGTAAAGTAAAGAAGGACCCAACCCTGAAGACGGAAAGGAAGCTGTCACAGATCCTGGGTAAGAATAAAGATCTCATACCACAAACAAAATACAGACAGCTAATTCAACATAACAGTAAGCTACCACACATATATGGCCTTCCAAAAATTCATAAGGATGGTACTCCATTGAGACCCATTGTCAGCAACCGAGGTTTCAGCATGTCACCCACTGAGCTGTTTCCTTGTGGAGATCATCAACCCACTAACTGGTAAGTCCTCAACATATATTAAGAACTCAGCCCACTTTGCGGAGAGAATCAGTGATGCCCCCATTCATTCTAACCAGATGATGAGTTTGGATGTTGTGAGTCTGTTTACAAAGGTACTTACTGATGAGACACTTGCTGTAGTACGGGATAAACTGGCCGCAGACCCCTTGCTGGAAGAACGCACTTGTATCCCGATAGCTAATCTAAGGGAAATGTTGACTTTCTGTGTGGAGACAACCTACTTCGGGATGGGATCTGATATATACCGACAAGAAGAAGGACTGGCTATGGGTTCGCCATTGTCACCAGTGTTGGCTAACATATACATGGAATACTTTGAAGAAATGGCATTAGGATCTACATCACTAAAGCCATCTATGTGGCTTAGATACGTTGATGACACATTCATTCTCTGGCTTCATCCGGAAGATGTTCAGATATTACTTGATCACGTGAACTCAATCCGACCACCTATGCAGTTCACTATGGAGAAAGAGCAAGACTACAAATTACCCTTCCTCGATGTATTAGTAACACGCACAGAGCAAGAATTCAGGTCATCTGTGTATCGCAAGCTCACCTTCACCTGACAGTACCTCAATTTCAACTCCCAGCATCCATATACGGTAAAGAACTGAATAGTCCGTTGCTTACAACATCGAACAAAAACCATTAGTAGCGATACTGATGGATATCAAGAAGAAATGATTAGTCTGAGACACAACCTCCACCGTAACAACTACCCAGAGTGCATAACATTGGCTCCAAGAAACCTAGATTAAAGTGAGAGGTAAAAATATTGTTAAAGAAGTCTTCATGCGTTTTCTTTCCTGCGTCCTTTATTCTTGCGTCTGTTATCATTGCGTCGGTATGTATCCAGTATATATATGTATATTTCTGCATGAATCAGCAGATGACTATGCAACAATTAGAGGATAGAGGACAATACCCGAAAACTCACCACGGTATGTCTGTCCTATGTCAAAGGACTAGCCGAAAGGATCCAAAAGATATGTAGTCCATGTGACATCAGGACAGTATTCACAAGTGGTTCAACTCTCCGGGTCAAGCCACCAACGGAATTCAACATGACCAAGAACTGTGTTTACTCCATCCCTTGCAGTTGTGGTATAATATACAAAGGTGAGACTGGTCGCCCACTAAAAGTAAGGCTAGAAGAACATCGGAAGGCAGTAGTACGAGGTGAGATTGAAAAGTCGGGTATGGTGGACCATATATGGAAGGAAAAGGGAAACCATCTGCCCTTATGGGATAAAGTTGAAATAATTGATAGGACTGAACATTGGAGGATTAGACACCTTAAGGAATCAGCACATATGTTGGGCTACAATAACCGGCTGAGTAGACCAAGTATACAGTTGAATACAATATGGGAACCGATAATTAAGAAGGCTAGATGAGAAAAAAATCTGAATATGAGCACAGGTAAAAAATCATACATAATAGTAGTAATTCTAGTCAAAAGTCCCCAAAATTCACTCTGTATTGTCCAGCAGGACACATGGCGTAACGGATGTAAGCGTTGGTTCCCATGCTTCTAAGGAGACAATTATCTGGAGGTTTAGCTGGAGGGAGAATAATTGGATTCATACCTTTCTCAAGGGTATTAGTTCTATGTGAAATGCAATCAGCCTCGTCCAGAATTTGAACTCGTATCGCCGTGTCCATTTCCTACGCCGATAACCATTACCCCACGGGCACCTCCTCTATTGCATATGATATCAGTAGGCTGAGCATAGACATTAATTTGAATAGACCTGTTGGTCAAGCAGAGATATTAATTGGATGAGATCAGTAGGTCAAGCATTGACATTGATTGGATGAGATCAGATCAAGCATAGATATAAATTACATATGTGATCAGTAGGCTAAGCATAGATATTAAATGCACAGGAGATCATTAGGCGACATTAACTGGAGAAGACCAGTAGATCAAGCTTACACATTAATTGGATGGGATCAGTAGGTCAAGCATAGGTATTAATTGGATGATATCAGTAGGTCAACCATAAACATTAATTGCATATGAGATTAGGTGGCTAGGCATAGACATCAATTGCACATGAGATGAGTAGGTCAAGCATGGGCATTGATTTAACAAGCTCAGTAGGTCAAGCATAGATATTAATTGCATCTGATATCCGTAGGCCAAGCACAGAGATTAATTGGATGAGATCAGTAGACCAAGCAAAGACATTAAATGCATATGGTATCTGTCGGCCAAGCACAGACATTAATTGGATGAGATCCGAAGACCAAGCAAAGACATTAAATGCACATGATATCAGTAGGCCAAGCAGAGATATTAATTAGCACGAGATCAGTAGGCCAAGCAGAGACATCAATAAAACATGGAGAAGACAAAAAACAATAAATAACGATTAAACAAATATATTATACCAAAATAGGAATCAGCTGCGTTCAGTGTAAAATTAGTTTCAGTGTGTAAATTATATGCAGACAATTCTTTTACGATGAAGGCACAAGCACAGGATGTGTCGTGTATGTGAGAGCGAACGCAGACCCCCCTCTCTGAACAAAGGATCATGATTAGAAAACACAAGAGACACTCATTAAGTTATTGGTAAAGCAAGAAGAGTTGTTTTTGTAAAAGTTCGGCTTTCTTGTAGGACACACCCCTGTATTCATCTTTTTTTTTTCTTTAATCTTGACTGACTTTTCTTTCTTCAAACCTTACAATTAAATCACTTAACGTGACAGCTACGAACAGACACAACAATATTCTTCTTCTTCTTCTTTCTTTCTTTCTTTCTTTCTTTCTTTTTTTCTTTCTTTGCTGAACATATGTTTAAATCGTAACGTTTCCTCTAACCTTGTTTAAACTTAGAGTCAGTACAGTATCACTAGCCACGCTTTCGTACGGCTTACCTTTCCAAAGATTTTGCCCAGGTAGCTGTTAACTGTTTTTGCAGTTTTTCACAAGGTAAAGTAGACAGGGTAAAGAGTCAAATGTTTTTAACAAAAGGAGAAGTCATTCGAACCTTACCTTAAACTAACAAAACATTTGTTTAAAAAGAGAGAGAGAGAGAGAGAGAGAGAGAGAGAGAGAGTTACTTCCTGATATTCCCCAAGAAAAAAAAAAACAAGTCAATAAATAATTTTTAATCATTTGCCTACAGACCATCTTTCGTAGTCTTTAAGTCTGATGTCCGTTTCATATATATATATTTATATATATATATGATCATCATCATGTCGTGCCGCTAGCACGGATATCCCTGACCCTCTCTCGCCACTTTTCCCTATCGTTCATCGCTTAAGGCAGGTCTTCAGGGCTACATCCCGTATCCTCACATAGTTGCTGTATGTATGTTCTAGCAGGTCGTCCTGCTTTTGCTCGGCCATATGTGGGGGTCCATCGGAGTACATCACTTATGAGTTAGTCTCCGCTTCTCCAACAGTGTCCTGCGTGTCTGGTTCGTCTAATTTGGACAGCTTTCGTGATGGGAGGCAGGTGACCGTATAGTTGGTGCTTTGTGGGGTGTTGCCGCCTGGACTTATTCAATATTGCTCTCAAGGTTCTTGTGTAATTGCCGTCTAGCTTTTTCTCCAGCCGTTTTGTTAGCGTCCAAGTGGTGCATCCATACAGCAGTATCGACACGACCGCTGCCTGGTAGAAATCTACGTTTCATTTTTTCGGTCAGGTTTGATTTCCATATGATCGATAGCTTATCGATAGCCGTCCATGCCTTCGTTAGCCGCGTGTCGATGTCTTTTTCCGTTGATGAGACACTGCTTCCTATGAAGGTGAATTTGTCTACCAGTTTCAGAGAGGTTCACTGTAGTGTGGAAATGTCGACAGTTTGATTAAAGTACATACATTCAGTTTTGTGTGCATTGACATGGAGGCCAATGCCTACGGCGGCTCGTTCCAAACTATGCAGTAGTGTTTCGGCTTGGTTGGGCGTATTTGCCAGTATCGCTATATCATCGGCGTAGTCGACGTCGGTAAATGTTTTTGCGGGGTACCTTCTGCTTCTTTTCTTTGTCAGCTCGAAGCTGTTTTTTCTGATTTTACCAATCGATGTTCTAAGCACTAGGTCTAGGCAGATAATAAAGAGGTATGGGGCTAGCGTGTCCCCTTGTAGTACTCTTGCTACAATGTCGAAGTATTCTGTGTCTCCGTCCGGTGATCGTACTTTCACTTTGGTGTTTCTATAGAGAATCGTTATTGCTGCTACGGTTTCTTTTGGTATGCTATATATATATATATATATATTGATTGATGTATATATATATATATATATATATATATATATATATATATATATTGATTGCATTTTTCGATTTTTTCGATTTATTCAATATCTTTCGTTCTCTGCCTGATGATTGTCGTTTATAAGACGTCATAGTTGCTGACAAGCTTCCATGCTATTAAATATATATAAAAACTAATATATATTAATTTATTATATATATATATAGTTTAGTTTTTTTGTCTAATGGCATAACAACTTGTGCTGGTTATCTTTTACCAAAGTCATTTTTGTAGAAGAACAGTAGTGGCACTTCCGGTAACAATTGGTCAATCAAAGACGAGGGCTGAAGGCATTTTCAACTATCCTCAAAATACCAAGATACTCAATAACCGGTTGAAGTTTCTGCCAGGCAGACGCGTCTTGTGGAATACCAGCACTGGCTTTAGTAAACAAAAAATTATTCAGTAAAAATATTTAGTAAAGAAAAAATTAAAATGCCGAAAAGAATTTTAATAGTTTACATAAAGAATATATGGTTTCAATATTTTTTCTTCACAAACAAACACACACACAAATATATATATATATATATATATATATATGAAAGTAAATATGGATCAAAATCCGACAGTATGAAGAAAGCAGAAAAACATAATCCAAATAGGTGAATTTATTATGATGTAAAGTCGACGAAAAACGTTTCGGTTTCAGTAACTATCATTAGGACTTAGATATCAGAATATATATATATATATATATATAAAATGTAACTGGAAGAAAACTCAACCGCGGCTAAAGTGCAATTATAAATTTATTTCGACGAATAATATTATCTTCGCCTTTTCAGATGACACACACGCTTTTTCTGGGGGTGAGATAAGCAAATATGGTTTACAGATAACACACACACACACACACACACACACGCGCACACACACACACACATATATATATATATATATATATATATATATATATATATATATATAAATGGTCTAGTTTCTTTGTTTAATGGCGTATCAACCTGCGAGGGTTATCTTAAACCAAAGCTATCCCTGTAGAAGAACAGTAGAGGTATGTATCATTTGATGTGTTGTTAGTTTGGGGAAAAAAGAGTTCACTTGTTTCTTAAGTCCGAAACCAAACATAATGGTACGACTGGTGTTCAAACTCGCTTACTGTAATGTCGTATTCGAGCACGTTAGCTACTAATTACTCCGCGGTGCATACGATAAATTTCCAGACATTTTTCGTGTGGGCACTTTTACTGATAGTACACACATGAAACTTTAGTCCCCTTTGAAGTAATCTCCACCGAGTCCAATGCACTTGTTGTACCGGTCCTACAACTTCTGGTATGGCCCCATGGAAGTCCTCTTGTGTGAGCGGGTCAATGACCTTCGTCACAGCCTCTTTCATCTCCTCAATTGTCTCATAACGACAGACTGAGCTTAGGGAATAACCAAAGTCACAGGGAGTAAGGTCTAGACTATAGGGAGGCAAAGGAACTGTCTTGATGCCCATCTTGGTCAAATAGTCTGTGACAAGGGTGGAGTTGTGGACTGGTGCATTGTCCAGCTGGAAATGCCACTGAGCCGATTTGAATGTCTTCCTGAACTCCCTTAAAACATCAACATAGTAACACTAACCCTAACCCTTTGGCCAATCAACTGTGGTGTATTGACTTCCTTACTCCTCCCACACCTCTCATCATCCCTCACAGACTCTCTGCCTTCATTGAATCTCTTATGCCACTCAAAAACTCATACTCGATTCATGCAAGATGCTCCAAAAGCAGTCTGAAGCATTCCATGCGTTTCTGTGATAATTTTTCCAAGTTTAAAACACAATTTTATTGCATATCGTTATTCAAAAGTGTCAGATTGTATTTTTGAAATTCACCAGCTGTGACAATCAGGCTTTAGTCAGGTGTATTCCAATTGCTGCTGTAGCTGTTCATTTGAAGCTGAAATCGTAAAAATTGGTCAGTCATCTTATATTATGTATAGCAATAACATAGTGAATTTTCAAGAGTCTACAACAATTTAAAATGCCCATACGAAAAAAGTCTAGAAACTTATCGTATGTACCTCGTACTCCGTGGGTTCTCTTATATGTGTGTATATATATGTGTGTGTGTGTGTGTGTGAGGATCGTTCAAAAACTTCTAATCTACACCCAGAAAGAACAGCCATTACTGAACATTTTTAACGTTGACGTTGGGGATGAGCAAGCTGTTTGCAAGATGGGTCCAATGAATATTAACGCTAGAAAACAAATAAAAAATGATTGACACTTCCGACATACTCTTCGAATTCTTCAGAGTTAGACATAGAACTATTTTAACGGCTCTTATATATATATATATATATATATATATATATATATATATATATATATATAAAGTTGGTGACCTTAGTCGAGGGTGACTCGAAGACTCCCTTTTCAATAGCCATCACACCGAGGTATAGAGGGGAGCGCTACTCCATTCCCTGGATGGCTCCACTTTATCCATGATCCTTACCTTATAGTGCTGAGTACTAAGCAAGGCGGCATCAAGTACCATTTTTTGAGTTTTTGGTAAGACCACCTAGAATTGAACCCTGGTCTCCCGGACCATTGGTGAACATATATATATACATATATATATAAGTTGGCCGACTGTTGTCGAGGGCGACCCGAAGGTTCCTTTTTCAATAGCTACTAGAACGAGGTATAGGGGAGGGCAATACTCCTTTTCTTGGATTGCTCCACTAACCCTTGATCATTATAATGCTTGATTGTTAAACAAAGAGGCATCAAGTACCATTTTTGAGTGTTTGGCGTGATTCGACCAGCGATTAAACCCTGGTCTCCCAATTCGAAAACGTCAAAATAGATGACGTTCTGTCCTTCTTGCAAGAGACAGGGTTGAACGAAAAACTATGACGAATTAAAACTGATTAATCATGTGTAAACAAATGAAATCCAGCATATAGAAAAATTTACCTACTAAGTATTCATTCATAAATCTTTGGTTGAAT
The DNA here is from genome assembly GCA_963585895.1 of Sepioteuthis lessoniana. NCBI lineage: Eukaryota > Metazoa > Mollusca > Cephalopoda > Myopsida > Loliginidae > Sepioteuthis > Sepioteuthis lessoniana. The sequence continues at coordinate 27,960 of CAUZXS010001776.1, read as the reverse complement.
GTATATACATATAGATAGGATTTAGCGTTAAATAACCAACAAAGGTTGATACGTCATAAAACCCAAACAAACAAACAACCAACCAACCAACCCGGACCATTGACGAACACTCGAACCATTATGCCAATGAACTGGTATAATATATTATTCTATTCTTTTCGGGTTTTTCACAGTTATAGTACTATGGCATAGACAGTCTCAATTCTCACCCGGATTTCTAGTTCCACCATTCCTTTTTGTAGGTTTTTGGTGATGCTTTCGAGTGCTCATACTATGATTGGTATTACTATCACCTTCATATTCCACAACATCTTTCTTTATCTCTCCCTGATAAGTTTCGGATATTTCTCGAGTTTTTCGTTTTCCATTGTTTTGACTCTGTGTGATCTACAGAAACGACGTTCATTTCTTCTGGTTTATTTAATGCTTATGATAGATAGATAGATAGATATGGAGAGGCACAGATAGATAGATAGATAGATATGGAGAGGCACAGATAGATAGATAGATAGATATGGAGAGACCCAGATAGATAGATAGATAGATAGATATGTTTCCCCAGTATTTTTCCAAGTCTTTGGGGAATGTTCCAAGTGCACTATCACGTTCTTCATCTTTTTGCCCTCTAGCAATATCCGAGTATTTATCTATCTTTTTGTTTTATTTTATTTTATTTTTACAGGGGCAAAATCTACAAGTTTTTATTTTTTTGGTTAATCAACACTAGGTATAGTCTTCTGGCTGGGTTTGGTGATGTATCTCAAAATCCCAGAGAATTTTATGCATCTCATGGTCTTGAATGGATTCTACTTTAAGCATATACAATTTGTTATAATAGTCAAATTTTAATCTTTTGCACAATTCCTAGTGGATCGCCTTTCCCACCCACTCATGCCTAGTCTTGTACTACTTTTGTGATTAACCGTTTCATCTCTTTTCCTTCATTATTATTTTGAAAATTTCAGTGATAGATTGATTTCCCTCTTTAACCTTATTCAAAGAAAGTTTGAATGTTTTTTTTCTTTAAATATTATAAATAAACCTGACAAAGACGCTAGCGTTTCCCTTTTGAATTGTGAGTTTGGCCGACCGCCAAATAATATCAGAGTTTGGGGATCTTTCCAAGCGTAAAATTTACCAAAACAGCGCTTTACCATTTTCTAGTTGCCTATAAGATAATTAGCAGAAGTATACTTTATCATTTCAGATTGGTGGAGGGGTGGAGAAACTGATGTCATTTTACACTTAGTGCAATGATCTCACAGTGACTAAGAAAAAAAGGGGGGAGGGCAGTGTTAGTGCGAAGAAGAAGAAGAAGAAGAAGAAGAAGAAGAGGAGGAGGAGGCTGATGCTAATGTAGCAAATAAATAAATGCAAAGCATATATGACAGGGTAACAAAAGTAACTTAGAGGAAACTTTGCAAGCAAGAGGGGTTTGCCTATACATACATATATATATATATATATATACGATGTGCATATAATATGTTTCCAGACTTTTTTCGTATGGGCACTTTTATTAATAGTACACATATGAAACTTTAGTCTCCTTCGAAGTAATCTCCTCCGGCTGCAATGCACTTGTACCGTTCCAATGACTTCTGGAAGGCCCCATGGAAGTCCTCTTGCGTGAGCGTGTCATTGACCTTCGTCACAGCCGCTTTCATCTCCTCAATTGTCTCATAACGACAGCCTCTAAGTTATTCCTTGAGCTTAGGGAATAACCAAAAGTCACAGGGAACAAGGTCTGGACTATAGGGAGGCTGACGAACTGTCTTGATGCCCATTTTGCTCAAATAGTCTGTGACAAGGATGGAGTTGTGAACTGGTGTCATGTCCGGGTGGAAATGTCACTGACCCGATTTTAAGAGTGCTGGAATCACTTCCTGAACTCTCTTAAAACCTCAACATAGTAACCCTAACCCTAACCCTTTGGCCAATAAACTCTTGTGTATTGACTTCCTTACTCCTCCCACACCTCTCCTCATCCCTCACAGACTCCCTACCTTCCTTGAATCTCTTATGCCAATCAAAAACTGATGCTCGAATCATGCAAGATACTCCAAAAGCAGTCTGAAGCATTCCATACGTTTTTGTGACATTTTCTTCCAAGTGTCACGTGATGGCTCACGGAAACGAGGAGGTGGGAATGATACTCTCTCCCCCGTTGAACTAAAATTATCTAGCAGTCAAAAAGTGACCGTTATGAGAGAATGTGGGTCACACAGATGTTTGCACTTAAGTGACCTTGGGTCGCCGGACATCGGAAGGGGAAAGAAAAATGAAGCCAAATGATTGGCGGGAGCCTCAAACGGAAGTGGGGTCCCCTTCCCCTCAACGGAAGTAAATACAAAAAAAGGTAGTTTTTTGGACAAGTCTCGTGGCAGACGGACGATAGCCATTTCACTCCGGGCTAAAGACAAAAGACTGAGACATGAGAGACCTGAGTCTCTCAAGCCAGCATTAAAAACAGTACCAAGTCTATTAGCCCGTGAAAGAAGAGAAATTCTCCAGCGGAACCCCGTCAAAAAAATAAGATAAGTAACTTTGGGACATTTTTCCGTTACACCCAAATTTTGTTTACCACTCTCTCTCTCAATTTGAAAAAGGATAAAAGCCAAGAAAAGACATTTATATTCATGGACTATCCTATTATATATCTTTGACATTTTGAACATATATATGTATATAACCGTAGTAAAGAACCTATGTATTTTCATTATACCATGTGGTCTATGTTATTATTCCATGCTTTCCTTTCAGCTTCTATTCGCCTTACATTATCTTGCTTAGAACTGTCCTATTAATCCCTAAAGTATCACACGGGAAACCGGAGTTGCCGACGGTAGCAATATTAATATTATTACAACTCAGACCTATAGGCCCGTATTCTTCAATTATCGGAAGGGGAAGAAGTTTAGCGGCCTGGTGGGTGTGTGATAGTGTGAAATTTTGGACCCCTTTGCCAGCGGTGGCCAGTCTGGCCCTAAATTATTCCCTCACGTAATATGCCAGTTCTTATCTGCCTGAGAAAAGAACTCTGAACAGGACTTATTTCTGTAGGGGATCAAGTGCCAACCTGCCCCGTCTTCACACGTGCGAAAATAAAGTCCCGTTTAGGGATTTTAGACAATTTGCCGTCACACAAGTTTAAAACAGAATCTTTTCGCATATCGTTCTTCTAAAGTGTTATCACGTCCAGGTTGCATTTTTGAAATTCACCAGCTGAGACAATCAGGCTTTAGTAATGTGTATTCCAATTCCTGCTGTAGCTGTTTGTTTGAACCTAGAATTATAAAAATTGGTCAGTCATCTCATAAGATGTATAGCAATAACATAGTGAATTGTCGTAGACTCTTCTACGATAATTTTAAATGACTGTACAAAATGTCTGGAAACTTATTGAAGGCACCTCGTGTGTATATATATATATATATATATATATATCGTTGTTCGGAATTAATGTCTGATTTCAATATAAACTGTTCAAATTCTCTTCTAAAATATTATTTCAATAATAATTGTGCAAAAAATTCATATTCCTACAACCCAGTCAGCTGGGGCTGTAGAATACACCGACAACATTTCTACAGAGGGCTAAGACACCACAAGTTAATGACCTGGATATGTTGGTGAGGCTCCAGTAATTCTAGAGCTTTGGGGGATGTGGATTACCCCTTCACTGCCATCGCTTCAAGGTCTACTCTGACCCGGAGTGATAGCACCTGATAAGGTTCTTTCTATGAGTCAAATAAAACTGTTTGACATTCAAACTAAGTGCAAACAAATGACTCATACTAAATTGAATTGTTTGAAATAAAACTGTTTTGACCTTTAAACTGTGTACTTATGTTAAACTGAATTGTTTGAAATAAAACTGTTTTGACCTTTAAACTGTGTACTTATGCTAAACTGAGTTGTTTGAAATAGAACTGTTTATATGTATAAATCAGGATTTGATATTAAATAACCTAGAATGGTTGAAAAGCCATGAAACCAAAAACTTGTTCACAGACCGTGCATCCAAAAAATAATGTGATTGAATCATTTTTTTTTTTTTCATATAGGCCTCTCTAATTCATTACCGATCATTCTCACAATCAAACGTAGGTAAGATCTGATCAGATATTTCACATTTTCTTTACATCGTCAGTTGGTTGGTTGGTTAGTTGGTTGGTAGGTTGGTTGGTTTTTTATGGCATATCAACTCTTGTGGGTTATTTTATTCCAAATCCTGTTTATATATATGTTTAGTGGCTGAAAACATGTCATATCCAACGGTGTTGTTTCTACAAAGAAGCCTTTGGCATTAAATAACCCATGAAGATTGATACGTCATTAAAACGAAGAAACAAAACCTTTCCATTGAGATGAAATAAATTCCCTCTTTTTATCAGTTCAACACCTGGCATAGAGAGGGAAAAAACTATCTACCACTCATAATAGTTGCCTTGAAAGTGGGTAAGCACAGTGAACTAGACACCCTTATACAGTTAGGTAGTCAATAAGATATAGAGAGTGAGAAACAGATTATACTTGAAAAAAGATCCAAGCTGGATCTTGGGTATTTTAAAACCTTTCAACGTATGAGTCTAACAATTCCTGACAGCTTGGTTGAAATTAAACCAAAGATGGGAGTCTTAGCTAGACTGACAAATACTCGTTGAATTGTTAAAATTGTAAGCTTTATATAAAACAAGTCGGGGTCACTATCTGATGGTGAGGCTCTCGCACTGGAACTTTGGACAATAGGAAGTACCCCTCCATTGCCATTGCTCCCAGGTAGCTCTTGATAGGGTCCTACTTATGGGTCAAGTAGAACTATTTGACCATTTAAACTGTGTGCAAACAAATGACTAAGATTAAATTGAATTGTTAGAAATAGAACTGTTTGACCATTAAATTGAGTATAACGAAATGACTTTTGGTTGATTGAATTGTCAGTGATACAGCAATACTTAGACTTGAATACATTTAACTATATGCAAAGGAACCTTATGTTGGATAAAATCGTTGGGGATAAATAGAAAAACTTTAAATAATTTGTGTGTCTGAAGTGAATCATTGGTAATACTTAACTATATATGAATCATTCAACAGGGTTGGGTAATGGTTAAAGCGTGGTACTGCAGACTCATAGTAAGCGAGCTCGAATTCCAGTCGCGCCATTATGTTCACTTTCGGACAAATACACTTGGGAAAGGCATGAGCCCCCTTTACTTACTTTATTCTGTTTAAAAACTGATCTCGTGCCTCATCCAAATCAGTTTGATAAATACAGTTAATTTGAAAATATGGGTTAATAGTTAAGCAGACTGGTGTTATGAAATAGCCGAGGGATTTCGGTTCATGCCTTTGAGTTTAGTTAGGCTGAGAACCTTTCGGCTCAGCACATGGGTTGGTTGGGTGTAAGATTGAAGCAGGTGTTAACGCAGGTGCGCGCGAGCGGATGGAGGTGTCACTCAGATGTCATAACAGTCCGAGACGATACTGGGTGACAAGGTGCGGGTGACGTCACGCACCGGAAGCACCCGGAAGTTTGTGTGAGAATTTGAAGAAAAAGAGTCGAGAATTAGAGCCCAAACGAGAAGGATCGATTTTGGAGCTCGCAGGCGCGAGGCGAACGTGCGCCCGATGGGGACCGCTCGAGTTGGGGGCCAAATGAATAAGACAGCATAGAAGATTGTGTCTCTCCTCCTTACGTCGAAACCTTTAACTCAAAGTTAATAAAAAGGTTTCGTACCTGAACAAGAAGTAGTTACGTGTTTTGAGATTCCTGTTCTTTATATATTCTATCGTTATGAACATTACATGTCTATTTCGCACATGGCCATATTCGTGTATATGGCTACGCAACACTGGTTTCTTTAGCTTTAGTAAGGCAACCGGTCTAGGAGAAAGACAACTCCGAATTTAAACCAGCTTTACTTCACGTAAAAATCGACCCTATGTTACATTCTACCCGTGGCTGAACTGTTGAGTAAATAGATTCCCACTGAAGTGGGAAGAGACAATTTAAGCTTAGGCTGCTCAGAGCACATAGATAATAACTATATATACTACACTCCCCCCTCTTTCTCTCTCTCTCTCTCTCTCTCTCTTTGCTAGACTCTTACTAAAGGCGCCATATTATTTTAGTTTCCGCTTATTCAATAACCATCGTACAGATATAAACAAAGTACAGAATTACAAACGGGAATTCTCTTATTATTTTTCGTTCATTTTGTGAAGAACTCCTGAGTGTTTTTAGCGAATTGAATTTACCATTCTGAGACTGATTGACCTGTAAGTCTTTAAAACAAAATACCTGCGGAACAACACTCTATGTTTGGTAACGATGATGATGATATTTTTACATTTCTGACCTTGATGGATGAATCAGCAGCCCGCGAGGCCCCTAATCGTCCAAAGCAAACATTCCTCTAGCTTCACATTTTCAGTTTTCATGCAAGCACCATCTGGTGGCCCTCCTGTCTGTAAGGCTAAGAATAAGCTAGTCAAACCCCTTGCAGAAAAAAAGGAGTGTTATCGATATGACACTAAATTACACTTGAGACTCAAGTTATGGTGGGGGAGTGTTGAAGCATATCTTAATTGCAATTACTCCCAGGTTCATGGTGATCCAGCGAATGTAGTACCATTTAGAGTCACATCTATAAGTTAAATAGATCTGTTTGGAAATTATTCTTATTGAATAAAAATACTTGATACCTTATATCTATAAAAATAATTCAAAGCTATAATTGTTTTAAAATTATTATTTTTAACTCCTTTGCGGTTTTTTTTACATCGGCGTTAGCTGATGGGTTTCAACTGGATTTTGAGTGACAGCAAGTCTCCTCAAGACTCCAGGACTCTTCTCAGTATTCTGGCCGATCTTAATTAAGCTGTAGTCTGGATGGTCTCTACTGGTCCTCTTATTTCCAAGTTTTCCTGTCCCTTTGCCAATCCTTTAGGGATTGTTCCAAGTGCTCCAACCACAACTGGTATCGCCATCACCTTCATGTTTTACAGTTTTTTGTTCTCAAGCAAGGTCTAGGTTCTTAGCTCTCTTTTCGGTTTCTTTCAGATTTACCCAGTGGTCTGCCTGAACAGTTTCGTTTTGTTTTGTTTTTTCGTTGTTTTTTTTTTTTTTTTTTTTTTTTTCATCGAATATCGGTTGGTCAGGTTATCTGACTGAGATTAGGTGATTATTTTCTCTTTTGAGAGTTTTTACACTAGCATTAGCTGGTTTTCAACAGGAGTTTGAATGACAGCAAGTCTTCTAAAGTCTCCATGACTTTTCTCAGTATTTTGGTCGATCTCAACAATGCTGTAGTTTGGATGGTCTCCACTCGTCTTCTAGTTTCTAAGTCCTTCAATTCTTTGGTGACTGTACCGAGTGCACCAATTACAATTGGTATCACCGTCACTTTCATGTTCCATAGTTTTTTCAATTCTCTAGCAAGGTCTAAGTACTTATTTTTCTTTTTGCTTTATTCCAGTTTCAATGGTCACCCTGAACGGCAAAGTCCACTTTTCGGCATGTTCTCTTTTTTGTTGTTGACTATCTTTAGGTCAGCTCCTCTAGCTGAGATTAGGTGATTCGATTTTATCCCAGAGAAGTTTATGCATCTCCCTTTCTTGGACAGATTGGGGGTCATGCATATAACTTTTGTTCGTATGGTCAAATTTAAATTTCTTGCACAATTCTCAGTGGATCAACTTCCCCTACCAGTCGTATATATTCTTATACTCTTTCTGCGCGAATTTACTGCATTCGCTTATTATGTGATCGTTTCATCTCAAACTATTATCATATTTACCCAACCCCTCCGCTCGGGCAGGATATGACACAAGGTCAATTTTTAAGCGGAGTTTAACAGGTTTGAATTCAGAGTTTTCCTTCTCCTAGACTAGTTGCCTCACTTTCTAGGACAGATTGGGGGTCATGCATATAACTTTTGTTCGTATGGTCAAATTTAAATTTCTTGCACAATTCTCAGTGGATCAACTTCCCCTACCAGTCGTATCCTTATACTCTTTTTGCGCTAATTTACTGCATTCGCTTATTATATGATCGTTTCATCTCAAACTATTATCATATTTACCCAACCCCTCCGCTCGGGCAGGATATGACACAAGGTCAATTTTTAAGCGGAGTTTAACAGGTTTGAATTCAGAGTTTTCCTTCTCCTAGACTAGTTGCCTAACCAAGGCTGAAAAAAACAGTCTGCCCTACTATTTTACCCATAAAGAGGGAGAATAATTGGATTCATACCTTTCCCACGGGCACTCAAACTATTATTATTATTATTATTATTATTATTATTATTATTATTATTATTATCAGAAACTTGAAAGCTTCTTGCAAATTGTAGGTGTTAGATTTGGTTTGGTTTCTCTATTTATTGACATGTCAATCTTTGTGGGTTATAGATTGCCAAAGTTATCCTTGTTGAAGGACAGTAGAAGTACTATTTAACCCTTAGTTGGGATGATAAAAGAGTTCACATTTTACTCGAGGTATTAATCCAAAAATGAATGAAGTGATATGACCGGAGTTTGTGTTACAACTAACAGCCATAAAGACCGGACAACAGACCGAAAAATCGTAGATTAACAGTCAAACTATAAAAAGATTTCCCCGGTGGAATCATTTCTGTACTCCGCTAAAGAAGGGACACCTGAGGAAAGCTGGGGGATACAGCGGCCGAAACGTTGTGTTACAACTAACAGCAATAAAGATGAAGACAACAGTCCGAAAAATCCACACACAAAATATTGCGTATCAAGCCTCATCTAAAAAATTCATACAGGTAAGATTAAAGGTGGTTTGAATTTGGTGTTTTCTTTCTCCTTGACCGGTTGCTTTACCGAAGATAAAGAAACCAGTCTTCTCAACTATTTACTCATAACTGGGAGAGAGAACTGACGGGTTCACCTCTTTCCCAAGGGAATTAGCGCAAAGTAAAAGAGCAAACACCTCGTCTAGGATTTGAACTCGGGTTGTCTTTCCATTTCTAACAAAGACTCTTACGCTATAGGACCTCTTATGTTCTGCGTGTAATAACTGGGCAAAATTTTCGGGGGGGGAGCCCTTGATCTAAAGGACATGGTTAATGATTATATACACTACACGAAGTTATGTCTCTCTCTCTCTTCTTCTTCTTCTTCCACTCTCATCCCCATGTAACATAATAGCCGAGGGATTTCGGTTCATGCCTTTAGGTTTCGTTAGGCTGAGAACCTTTCGGCTCAGTGCATGGGTTACTTAGGTGCAACATTAACACAGGTGTTCAGGCGCGCGCACAGAGCGGACGTGTCACTCAGAGATGTCACAATAGCCCGAGATGGGGAACGGGGGCTAGCGAGTGCGAAGGACGTCACGCACCGGAAGCGCGCGGGGGATTTTGGGAATTTGAAGAAAGTCAGAGAGTTGAGTTGAGTCCTGCCTCAGAAGAAGACGGTTGGCTTTCGCTAGCTCGCGAGATGGGGGGGGGACAGATGAAAATGCCAGAATAGAAAGAATGTGTATCTCACTTCCTTATGTCGAAACCTTTTACTCAAAGGTAATAAAAGGTTTCGTACCTGAACTGAGAAGTCGTAAGTGTTTTTCGTGTTTCGAGATTCCGATGTTCTATGTGATATATGTTATACATCTAATGAACTGTCTATGTACGTTTCGCGTAGCTGTATCTGGCTAAGATACGCTCAGCCAACGCGTTGCCTCAACCCAGTCAACTCGGGCTGTAGAATACATCGACTACATCTCTGCTGATAGGTAAGACCTCCTCCCGCCCATAAGTGACCTGTTTATGACATAAACCCATTTAATGACGACACTACAGTTTTGGAGCTTTGAGGAATGTGGAGCACCGCTTCATTGCCATCGCTCCCAGGTCCACTCTGACTCGGAGTGGAAGCGCATGATAGGGTCCTATCTATGGGTCATATAGAACTAAACTGTGTACTTATGGTAAAGGCTTGAAATAAAAGTTTTTGTATGCTAAATTGAATTGTTTGAAATTGAGATGTTTTTGACTTTGAAAGTGTACTTACGCTAAACGGAATTGTTTGAAATTGAACTGAGTGTAAACAAAATCTATACTTATACTAAACTGAATTGTTTGAATTAGAACAGTTTGACTAAACTGAATATTTTGAAATAGAAATATTTCTGACGATTAAACTGTGTAATAAAACTAAACTGAATTGTTTGAAATAGAACTGTTTATTTGTATAAAAATGGATTTGGCATTAAATAACCGACAAAGTTTGATATGCCATAAACCCACAGAAACAAACAATTTATCTCTCTTACTAACTTTCTTCTTTCTCCTTTACATTCTTTCTTTCTTTTTCTTTCTTTTTTCTTTCTTTCTTTTTATTTCTCTTCTATTTACTCACGTATCTTTTAATATCCAACATTCCTTGAGTATTCATTTGGTCGCAGGGGATACGTTGAAGAAACCTGACCGCAAATTAATGGCAGACGCATCATCATCATCATCAAGTCGAACTGACAGCACAGATTTCCCTGACTCCCTTTCTCCATCCCTCCCTATCATCCATCGCTCCCGGCAGGTCTTCCAAACAACATCCAGTGTCCGTACAGAGGTGATGTGAATAAATTCTTGCAACACTGGCACGTCTATGTGAAAAAAAAACCATAGAAGAATGTCACTTATGAGTTTGTCCTTGCTTCTCTAGCTGTGCCCCGCATGCCTTCTTCATCTCATGGGAGGTAAGTGGCCGAACAGCTGGTGTTTAGTTCGGTGTGGCTTCCAGGATTTGTTCAAAATAGCTCGTAGCATTCTTACGTGATTCCCATCTCGCTTTTTCGCAATGCGTTTTGTTAGTGTCTATATGGTGCATCTATACAGTAGTACTGACGCAATCTCATAAATAAAAAATAGAAGGAAACAACATGCTCGTTAAAATATAAACATTAACAAGTATTTGTTCATAAAAGATGTTCTGGAAATGATATTAAATTGCATCTGATGGTGAAGCTTTAGTCTTGTAGTTTGGATAATGTGAAATGCTCCTTCATTGGCATTACTCCCAGGCCCACTCTGATTCAGAGTGGTAGGACTTGTTATCTAGGGGTCAAATAGAAATATTTCATCGTTTTCTTCAACTTGAAACACTTTAAAGTGTTTAACCATTTAAGTGTTTAACGAATATTGAATAGAATTATTAGTGTTAGGTGGTAACACTTGAAACAATTTAGTGTGCTGGGAATGACATTAAATTGTATCTGATGGTGAGGCTCCAGCCTTAGAGTTTACGGAATATGAAGTACTCTTTCATTGCCATTACTCTCAGGTCCACTATGACCTGTTGTTTAACGAATGTTGAAAGAAATTATTAGTGTTAGATGGCAACAATTGAAACAATTTAGTGTCCTGGGAATGACATCAAATTGTATTTGATATCTTAGAGTTTAGGGAATATGGAGTACTCCTATATTGCCATTACTCTCAGGTCCACTCTAACCCAGAGTGGTAGTACCTGTTTGGGTTCAATCTATGGGTAAAAAAACTGTTTAAAAATTTACTTGGGTTTAACAAGCTCAAGTAAATTTCAAACATCTGGGACCCAAACAGATTGAAGTATTAGTGATAGATTGCAATACTTGAAACCACAGGAAGAGTCTTCGAGGCGTAATTATTAAAATATTGATCCGTGGTCTCAAAATGAGCGAGTTCGACATTCTGTCACACTATTACGTAACTTTCGGACCAATAATCAACCAGTTATTGGCAGGATAGTTTTACTGATGGATTGCTTTAGCATTAAATAACCCACAAAGGTTGACATGCCATTAAAACTAAGAAACCAAAATTTGAGACTATTTAACTGTGTGCAAACAAATGATAGAATTACTGGGCCATTATTAATGTAAGAGGTAATTTACAAAGCTCTTTGCTTCGATGTGGCACAAGGCCGAATGAATGGGGCACCCAATGAGACTCGAACTCACTCGTGTATGTTCGCTAGTCTAGTTTGCTAACCATTACACCACCAGAGGTGCCCATTTTTAATGTAAGAGAGAAATAATTAAAGCCATTAACCGTGTGCAAACAAATAATGATTATCAAATTGAATTATTGATGTAAGATTGAAATAATTAAAGCCATTTAACTGTGTGCAAAAGATTAATTTGTTTAGAGTATAGTTGCTTGAAGCTATACCTTTTTCATTGGCCTAATGAGTAGAGTGTTCGTCAATGATCCGGGAGTACAGGTTTCAGTCCCAGGTCGAGTCATACCAAAGACTCAAAAATGGTACTTGATGCCGCCTTGATTAACACTCAGCATTATAAGGTAAGGATCAAGGGTAAAGTGGAGCAATCGAAGAAATCGAGTGGTGCCCTCCCTTACATCTTGGTGTAGTAGCTATTGAAAAGTTAGCTTTCGGGTCACCCTCGACTATAGTCGCCAACTTTACTTACTTTTTTAGATAACTGAGCCCAGTTCGCTGGGGCTGTAGAATACACCGATTGCATTTCTGCAAATAGGTAAGACCTCTCCCCCAAAAAGTGTCCTGTATAGGACACTAAACAATCTGATGGTGGAGATTTGGTGAGTGTGGAGTAACCCTTCATTGCCATATCTCCCCGGTCCACTCTGACCTGGAGTGGTAACACCTGATAGGGTCCTATCTATGGGTCAAATAGAACAAACTGTATGCAAACAAATGATTGATGTTAAATTGAGACTGTTATATAGCAATACTTGAAACCATTTTATGTATATGTATAAAGACGATATGGCATTAGATAACCTACAATAGTTGATATGCCATAAAACCGAGCCAAACCAAATCATATATGCAATATGTATGTATAAAGAGGATTTGGCATTAAATAACCTACAATGGTTAATAAGGCATGAAACCCAACCAAACTAAATTAAATTAGATAGCAATACTTGAAACCATTAATGTGTGCAAACAAATGATGTGTATTAAATAGAATTTTTAGTTTTGGATAAGAATAATTGAAACCATTTAACTGTGTGCAAACAAATGAGCTCAGATTCGTTTAAAAATAATGTTACAAACTATTTACTTAAAAATCAAAATTGTTGAAAAAAAAAAGCAGCGGCCTCTCCCATCTTCCTTCTTGACTTTATTTCCTTTTTCTTTTCCGATTCTTGGTGGAAAATAGTCAACATTTTTATCATATTCAATCAAATATATTGAAATCACATCTTGAACGATGGGGCAGAAGATCTTTTGTGTGAAGACAGATTACGAAAAAAATCGTTTCAAGATTTTCAAACAAGATACAAAAGGGAATTGAATATCAACACATTTCCAAACAGGAAGCAGGTTTTCAAGTTGGTCAAGTTCTCTAAATCCCATGACACTTGTAAAGCTCGTAAGGCAACGGCTTCCTCACCATCTGAACCTCCTTTAATAAACATTTCGACTGATTTTAGCGGGTAAATTTTGATCATAATTACTTCATATATAAAAGGTGTTTCGCAATTGTGGAAACAAAGCAGCGGCCTCTCACATTTTCCTTCTTGATTTTATTCTCTAACTCTTTTCAGATTATTGCAGGGAAATATTTATTACATTCAATCAGGTATAGCGAAATCATACCTTGGATGATGAAGCAAAATATCTTTTGTGTGAAGACAAGATTGTTCAAGCAAGATACTGGTGGAAGTTCAATTTCAATAAATTTCCAAACGGAAATCAGACTTTCAAGTTGGTCAAGAACCTTGCAGATTAAGACATTTTCGAAGATGGAAGAGTATCAGGATCCTCACCATCTAAGTTTCCAATAACCATATTTACCCAACCCTTCCACTCGGGCAGGACATGACACAAGGTCAATTTTTAAGCGGAGTTTAACAGGTTTCAATTCCGAGTTTTCTTTCTCCTAGACTAGTTGCCTCACCAAGGCTGAAGAACTCAGTCTGTCCGACTATTTACCCATAGCTGGAGGGAGAATAATTGGATTCATACCTTTCCCAAGGGTATTAGTGCTCTGTGAAATGCAATCAGTCTCGTCCAGGATTTGCACTCGTGTCGCCGTGTCCAATTCCTACGACGATAAGCATTACATCACGGGCACCTCCCAAAAGTTTCCAATAACAAACGATCACCCTGGAGGATTGTGCACGAGCTATCAACATCTTTGCACGCCACATTCATCTGTGCCTTCGACTTCATCAGCGGACATCTGTAGCTTGTACTACAAGGCTCCTCTTGACATTTTTGGTGCATGTTTGAGACTAAATTATTGCAGATCCAAAAATTTTACAATTTTACCTTTCTGTGACGATACCCGCTCGGCCCCCCGTTACATCAACTTCTTTAAACCATTTCAGTCTTGGCTGGTGATCATCTAGTGGTTCCGATAGGGTCATTGCACATTTCTTTACGGCACAAGAAATACAATCAAGGGAGTGGGAGAAAAAGAACAAGAACAAACGAACAATATGGGTTAACTCAAGTGCAAGAAGGTTAAGTTGTGACACTCTGCATTCCCTGTAGACTAACGCTAGCGTGTATTTCTAGCGAAAATTCTACAAACCACGAGGAATGCTGACTCATCTTGACTGGTCTTCCCTCACTGATGCTGGACTCTATCTCATGCCGACTGGTCTCTCTCTGTCCGGTGTCGACTCCCCAACTGCCACCCTGCGTCTCCCGTCGCCAACTGCCTTCCCTGTGTTCCTTTGTCCAACTTTCTGACTGGTGTTCTCTTCCTACTTCCGGTCGCGTCGAGATCTCGAGTCCAAACCCTTTGTCTGGTTTCGCGCCAAAACAGACAAAGGGATCGTCTGCTTGGCGGACCACCTACATAGTGTCACATTTCAATAAATGTATTTTTCATTATACTATAGTCCTTCATTTGTGCCTGGCCTAAAAAATTCAGAAACACCCAACGATACGAGGTGCCTTCAATAAGTTTCCAGATTTTTTTCGTGTGGGCACTTTTATTGATAGTACACACATGAAACTCTAGTCCCCTTCGAAGTAATCTCTTCCGCCTGCAATGCACTTGTTGTACAGTTCCAATGACTTCTGGAAGGCCCTATGGAAGTCCTCTCATGTGAACGTGTCAATGACCTTCCTCACAGCCTCTTTCATCTCCTGAATTGTCTCATAACGACAGCCTCTGAGCTTAGGGAATAACCAAAGTCACAGGAGCAAGGTCTGGACTATAGGGAGGGTGACGAGCTGTCTTGATGGCTATCTGGGTCAAATAGTCTATGACAAGGATGGAGTTGTGGACTGGTGCATAGTCCTGGTGGAAATACCACTGAACCGATTTGAAGAGTGATGGCCTCTTCCCTAGGAATCTCTTCCTGAACTCCCTTAAAACCTCAACATAGTAACCCTAACCCTAACCCTTTGGCCAATCAACTCTGGTCGATTAACTTCCTTTCTCCTGCCACACCTCCTATCATCCCTCACAGACTCCGTGCCTTCCTTGAATCTCTTATGCCACTCAAAAACTGATGCACGATTCATGCAAGATGGTCGAAAAGCAGTCTGAAGTATTCCATACGTTTCTGTAGCATTTTTTTCCAACTTTGAAACAGAATTTTATAGCATATTATTCTTCTAAAGTGTCAGATTGCATTTTTGAAATTCACCAGCTGCGACAATCAGGCTTTAGTAAGGTGTATTCCAATTGCTGCTGTAGCTGTTCATTTGAAGCTGAAATCATAAAAATTTGTCAGTCATCTCATAAGATGTATAGCAATAATAATAAATTTTCAAGAGTCTACGACAATTTTAAATACCCATACGAAAAAAGTCTGGAAACTTATTGAATGCACCTCGTATATGTGCGTGTGGTGGTAGGAGGTGTTAGTAGGATTTAGCATTAGTTGACCAAGTTGGGTTGATATGCCTTTTAATCAAATAACCTAACCTTACCAAAGTTGTTTTAGATAAAAAAAAAAAAAAATTAAAAAAAACTTGCTTCAGCTCTGTATTTCATCTCTAGTTTTAAAAAAAATTGGGGTTCTTAGATGTTCTGTAAATACAGAAAAAAAATATGTGAAGAATGTTTCTATTTTTTTAAATAAATATTTTACCAGAATAAGTATTTTTCTAGAATAAATGCTTTTTCTAGAAGAAACATTTCTATTCTTTTTTTCTAGAATAAATATTTTTTTCAAGAATAAATATATTTCTAGAATATTCCACTTTTTTCTTGAATAGATATTTCTATTTTTTCGAGGATAAATATCTATTTCTAGAAAACCTTTTTCTTGAATAGATATTTCTTTTTTTTTCTTTTCTAGAATAAACAATGCCATCAAAGGAAACTCCGAAATATCAATAGAATGATTGATGTTTCGAATATTCTGAAAAAATTTCGATGTTGCCCTAAAAATATTTTCCGGTAGTCAAATGAACACAACTCGTAACTAACTTGGTAATCGTTATTATAAAACCATTTCTTTGTCTTTTAACTAAACTGGAATTGTTTTATGTTGGTTATTTAATGCAAATTATATATTTATAGTGGTTTACTGATTAGCAAGGTAGACAAGCAAATCTTCACAAGTGGTTTCGAGTCTCATTAGGAAACCCACACAGTTTGTAGGTCACACAGTTAAATGGTTTCAAGTATTCCTAACGAAAATTATTTATTTGCACACAGTTAATTGGTTTTAGGTATTCCAAATGAAAATTATTTATTTGCACACAGTTAATTGGTTTTAAGTATTCCTAATAGAAATTATTTATTTGCACACAGTTAAATGGTTTCAAGTATTCCTGATGAAAATTATTTATTTGCACACAGTTAAATGGTTTCAAGTATTACAAAAAATTATTTATTTGCACACAGTTAAGTGGTTTTTAAGTATTCCTATTACCATTAATGGTTCTATTTCTCTGTAATATAAATAATTTCTTTCGTTAACGGCATATCAGTTTTTGCGGGTTATTTAATACCAAAGCTATCCTTGTAGAAACACAACAATGATAATATTTATTTTATTTGTTGGCGGGATAAGGGGATTCAATACTTTTTCTAAAGGGGATTAGTTCGAAAGTGAACGCAATACCGTGACTGGAGTTCGAACTCGCTAACTTCGAGGCTGCAGTCCAGCCCTTAAGCCATTGCACTCCGGGGACTTTGCCCATAAATAATTTACACATAGCTGTAGAGTTTCAACAAAAAAAAAATAATAATAATAATAAATAATCCTTAGTGGTGTAATGGTTATCGTCGTAGGAAATGGATACGACGACACGAGTTCAAATCCTGGACGAGACTGATTGCATTTCACATAGCACTAATACCCTTGGGAAAGGTATGAATCCAATTATTCTCCCTCCAGCTATGGGTAAATGGTAGGACAGACTGGGTTCTTCAGCCTTGGTGAGGCAACTAGTCTAGGAGAAAGAAAACTCTGAATTGAAACCTGTTAAACTCCGCTTAAAATTGACCTTGTGTCATATCCTGCCCGAGCGGAGGGTTTGGTAAATATGATAAATAATCCCTAGTAAATGACTGAACAGTTCTATTTTGCCCATCAATGGGGCCCAAACAGGTACTACACCTCTGGCTTTGAGTGGACCTGAATGAAGGAGTAGTCTATATTCCCTAAAGCTCCAGAACTAGAAAATCATCATCGATTGTGTCATACCCACGACACTCGTTGGAGGTTGGAGGAAGGGGGGGGCTACATCTCTGCAAGGGCGCAGTCGGTGTATTCCATAACCCCAGCCGAAAGGGCGGTAAAATTGAATGCGGTAAAGAATGTTGACAAGGATAACCTTAAACCAACTCGCTATCTGATTTCTACCTGTTGTGGTTATTCATTTATTTATTTTATTCTTATTATCAAACTTGAGAAATATTTTTGCCACCACGGACTGGCCTGGTGCCATGAATGTCTTGGAAGCTTTGCATGACTAAGATGGGTGTTGTCAATTTGAACCAGGGGTGCTTTTGTCCCCCCCCCACAAACCTAAATGCATAACACATGTGATTAATATAAAGGTCTTTGGTAATTTTTCAAAAAAAGAAAAAACTATTTTCTTGCTATATTATTTATTCATATATTTATTTGTTTTCAAATATCATTTTGCTATAAGACAAAAGATTTTGCAATTTTGTTATTTCTACTTCGACAAAACGGATATCATTTGGTATTATTATTCCTTATCAA
This sequence comes from Sepioteuthis lessoniana, assembly GCA_963585895.1. NCBI lineage: Eukaryota > Metazoa > Mollusca > Cephalopoda > Myopsida > Loliginidae > Sepioteuthis > Sepioteuthis lessoniana. The sequence continues at coordinate 9,817 of CAUZXS010001776.1, read as the reverse complement.
ATAATATTGCAAAAGTTTGGGGTTTTTTTTGTTGTTTTTGCTTTTTTTTATTCATCAGTTTAAAATTATAGAAGTTTTACCAGAAAGTGCCCAACCATTTTCTATCGAAGGAAAACCTATCGCTCTACCTTGAGATAATTTAGCAAACAATCAAAAGGACCTTATCGCACATATCTGACTAAATCAACGGGAAGGTTTTATTTAAGCAACCCTTCCACAAAATGAGTCAGTCAGAGATGGAATTTATGTTTGATTGATTGATTGGTTTTACGGCACGTTAACCATTGCTGGGCCATTTAATACCAAAATCATTCTTTCTTGAAACAATTACATGGTTTCAGATTTAGGTTTGTTTAACGGCATATCAACTTTTAATGGGATATTTAAGGCCAAAATCCGTTTCCTTTGTGAATGTTTGATTACAATCATCACTACATTTTCAATCTTCATTGCATTTTTTAAAAAATTGCACTTTTTTTTCGGATTTTGTCTAAAATCACTTCTTTCGTAAAGTTATATGGTTTGGTTAAGTTTCTTTTGTTTGATGGCATATCAACCTTCATGGGTAATTTAATGCCAAAGCCATCCCGGGAGAAGAACCTTAGTGATGTTAATCAAGCTAAAAGTACAGGATAAGGAAGTTCATTAGTTGTCTAAATTTCTGAGACAAAGCTTGATGATTTTTATCATTAAGGGTTTACGGACTATTGTCTTCATCTTTACTGTTATTTCCAAAACGTTTCGGCCGATATTTCCTCCGGCCTTCTCCAAGTGTTTGTTGTCTAAATTTCTTAGATGAAGCTTGATTATTTTTATCATTAAGGGTTTACTGACTATTGTTTTCATCTTTATTGTTATTTCCACAACGTTTCGGCCGATATGTCCTCAGGCCTTCTTCAGGTGTTTGTTGTCTAAATTTCTTAGACGAAGCTTGATGATTTTTATCATTAAGGGTTTACGGACTATTGTTTTCATCTTTATTGTCGGGAACCTAGAGGGAACTTTGAACTACCTCCTTTATTGAATCCACGGGGGTCACCTGTTCGGATTCCGTTAGCCATAACCGGGTACAAGTGTTAAGTATTTCTGTATTGTTTTCATGTTTTGTAGTATTTGTTTAACGGTATATCAACCCCTAATGAGTAATCTAATACCAAATTTCATTCTTTTGTAAATGTTTGATTGTTGTAATTTATATTTTCAACAGTCAATGCACTTTTGTTACATTATGTCAATAGTGACTAGTTCGTACTAATAACTAAATAAAACTAATAATTAAAGTGACTATATGGTTTCAGTTGCCCAGTCGGCTGGGGCTGTAGAATACACTAAGTGCTTCTCTGCAACGAGTGTCCTGTATATGACACTAAACAATCTGATGGTGAGGTTCCAGTAATGCTGGAGATTTGGGGAATGCAAAATACACCTTCATTGCCATCGCTCCCAGGTCCACTCTAGCACCTGATAGAGTCCTAAATAAAACTAAACTGCTTAATTATGTTAAACTGAATTACTTGAAATAGAACTGTTTTTATGTTTAAACGGCGTACTTATACTAAACTGAACTGCTTGAAATCGAACCGTTTTCTCTCGTTAATTGCATAATTATGCTAAACTGAATTATTTAAAATAGAGTCGTTTTTGACATTGAAACTGTACTTACGTTAAATTAAATTTTTTTAATTAGGACAGTTTGACTAAAAGGAATAGCTTGAAATAGAAATGTTTTTGACAATTGAACTGTGTATTTATGCTAAACTGAATTGTTTGAAATAGAACTGTTCATTTGTATAAAAATGTATTTGGCATTAAATAACCTACAAAGTTTGATATGCCATCAAACCCAAACAATGTATGGTCTCAAGTGATTTAATTAATATTATTCATGAAATTGAACTTTGTTTATTTTATTCCTATCGAATATTTAACTGTAAGAGTTATAGTTCTGTATTACTTTAATATACACCTGCTCAAGCTGAATCTCTGCCTCATAGCAAGGAGCTGGCAGCATGAGACATTTGTCTCAACGTTAACTCAGATAAAACAGAGTCCGTGTATTCAAATCAAGATGGTACCATCTTCACATTAACTAGCAAGTCTTTGAATTTAGTAGACTATTTCACATACTTCGGTAGCTATATCTCATCTACGGAAAGTGATGTCAACATTTGCATAGGAAAGGCATGGACTACTATTGACAGGCTCTCGGCTATACGGAAATCTAGTGTCTCTGAGAGGTTAAACAGGAATTTTTCCTAACCGTAATCGTGTCATTACTATTGTATGGCGGCAGCACCGAAACGCTTGGAGAAAAAGTGAGATGGAAAGTACTACAAAGGGTACTGTCTACATTTGTTGAACAAACTCTACAAAGCATCAGCTGTACGATTACCTACTTCCCATCTCAGAAACTATCCAAGTAAGACTTACCCAGTCGACTGGGACTGTAGAATACACCGACTGCATCTCTGCAGAGGGGTAAGACCCCCACTCCAATGAGTGTCCTAATATGACACTAAACAATTTGATTGTGAGGCTCTAGTAATGCTGGAGCTTTGGGGAATGCAGAGTAAGGTATGAATCCAATTATTCTCCCTCCAGCTATGGGTAAATAGTAGGACAGACTGTGTTCTTCAGCTTTGGTGAGGCAAATAGTCTAGGAGAAAGACAATTCTGAATTGAAACCTGTTAAACTCCGCTTAAAAATTGACCTTGTGTCATATCCTGCCTGAGCGGAGGGTTTGGTAAATATGGTTATGCCGCAAAACAACACAACACAACAACCAACCAACCAACCAAGTAAGACGTTCAAAACATGCTGTGCATTGCTGGTAAATAATGCAACGTTCTCCTGAGAACTCCAATACTTGGACACACCAGTTTTGGCCGACTAGCAAAAACTTACATTCATCAACTCTGTGCGGACACTAGATGCAATTAAAAAGACCTGCCAAGAGCGATAATCGATAGGGACAGATGCTGTGGGAGAGTCAAGAGAATCTGTGCTATCAGCATGATTTTATAGTAATGTTTATCGGACGAGTTGCCCAAATATGGTCTCAAGTGACTTATAAAGTAAGTAAAGTTGGCGACCTTAGTCGAGAGTGCCCCGAAGGCTTCCTTTTCAATAGCTACTACACCGACGTGTAGAGGAGGGCGGTACCCTATTCCTTGGATTGCTCCACTTTACCCTTGATCATTGCCTTGTAATGCTGAATATTAAGCAAGGCAGCATCAAGTACCATATTTTGAGTCTTTGATATGACTCGACCTAGGATTGAAACCTAGAATCGGACCATTGGCGAACACTCTACTCATTAGACCATTGAAAAAGGTATAGTTTCAAACAACTATACTTAAATCAAATTATTTGTTTGCACACAGTTAAATGGCTTTAATTATTTCTATCTTACATTAATAATTCAATTTAATAATCATTATTTGTTTGCACACAGTTAATGGCTTTAATTATTTCTATCTTACATTAATAATTCAATTTAATAATCATTATTTGTTTGCACACAGTTATTTGCTTTCACGTATTCCTATCCAAATGATTTGACCCACAAATGGGACCCAACAGGTACTACTACTCCAGGCCAGAGTGGACATGGAATTAATAGCAATGACAAGGTACTCCACATTTCCCAGAACTCCAGAACTAGAGACACCATCAGATATAGTTTACCAACATACATAGAGCACCCTTTTAGAGGGGGGGGTTCATCAGCAGAGGACGCACTCGGTGTATTCTAATCCCCACCGAAGGGGGTTTTATACAGTTTCAAGTTACTATTGTTGTTTTATAATATCGTAAATTGTGACAATCACGTCGACCGGTATAAAATTTGCCCTCAAGTTTTCTAACCCAATCGACAGGGGTTGTAGAAAACACCGACGGCATCCTCCAACGAGTGTCCTGTTTATGACAAAAGTCGTCTTGGAGCTTAAGGGGTTGTGCAGTACCCCTTGATTGACCATACCCCCAGGTTCACAGGTCTGATAGGGTCCTATTTACGGATCAAATAGAACTGATCAACCATTTAAACTATAGGCAAACAATTGACTTATGCTAGGTTGAATTGTTAGAAATAGAAGTGTTTTATCATTTAACCGTGTGTAAATAAAAGACTGTCGAATTAAATCATTTGTGACGCATAACAATAGTTGCAACCATTTAACTGTGTGTAAATGAATCATTCGTTTTGGTTTGTTTTGATGGCATATCATATTTACCAACCCCTCCGCTCGGGTAGGATATGACACAAGGTCAATTTTTAAACGGAGTTTAACAGGTTTGAATTCAGAGTTTTCCTTCTCCTAGACTTGTTGCCTCACCAAGGCTGAAGAACCCAGTCTGCCCTACTATTTACCTATAGCTAGAGGGAGAATAATTGGATTCATACCTTTCCCAAGGGTATTAGTACTATGTGAAATGCAATCAGTCTCATCCAGGATTTGAACTCGTGTCGCCGTGTCCATTATCTACGACAATAACCGTTACACCACGGGCATATCAACCATTCCAGCTTACTTAATACCAAATCTTCTTTATATGTATATTATGTTGTAATTCTACTCTCAAAGAGTACGCAGGATCGCCTCGTCAGTGATGTTCTTGGGGTCCTTACAAGTTTCTGGTCTTCCAACATCATACTTGTCTCCTAAGCGACCGAAACTATTGTTCCGGCGGGCGATCCTGCAGTAAAACGTTCGCCAAGTACGCAAAACCGCTCAGCACACACCTGAAAAAAAATCAAAATGCTACTGCTATTGAGCTTTAAACTGGAAGAAACCAAAGAGAAACAACATACGTCACTTCCCTCCCAGTCGCGACGAGTTTAAACGGTAAATAATCGCTTGCTCGTTTTCTTCTCCTGGATCTTGTAGTAGTATACTCACACGCACTGAGCAAGGTTCGGTTCAAGATAACAGGTAAACAAATTCCTACTCGCGCGTATTAAATATATATATTTGTAAACACATTTTATTGATAACATTCTAGAACATGCCTGAGTTCTTTTTGCGCATAGTTAGATGATTTCAAGTATTGCTATATAACAGTCACAATTTAACATCAGTCATTTGTTTACATATGAAGTTGATTCTATTTGACCCATAGATAGGACCCTATCAGGTGCTACCACTCCAGGTCAGAGTGGACCTAGGAGCAATGGCAATGACGAGATACTCCACATTCCCCAAAGCTCCAGGATTGGAGCCTTACAATTAGATTGTTTTGTTTCATATCCAAGATACTCGCTGGGGGAGTCTTATCCCTCGACAGAGATGCAGTTGGTGTATTCTTCAGTCCCGGCCGACTGAGTAAGCCAATGAATGTATAATTGTGTTTTGATGTTAAATAATAATACTTTTAACAGTGTACATAAATTGAATTATTGGTATTACATAGCAATACTTGAAACCATTTAACTGTGTGCAAACGAATGCGTTATGTTGAATAGAATAATTAGTGTTAAATAGCAATACTTGTAACCACTTCGCTGTCTGCAAACAAATGATTGATATTGAATAGAATAATAAGTGTTAACAATAATTTAAAACATTTAACTGTGTAGAAACAAGAGCAATACTTGTATTTGAATAAATTAATCCTAACTCATTTTAAAATTAAATTACCTACAAATTATTAACTTAAAAATTATATATATATATATATATATATATATATATATATATATATATATATTCATTTAAATGTGTGCAAACAATCGATTGATGTTAAATTTTTAGGCTTGGTTTGGTTTGGTTTGGTTGCACATAAATCATTGTCGGTGATTTAATACCAAATACATTTTTATCCATACCAACAGTTCTATTTCAAACAATTCAGTATAGCATAAGTACACAATTTAAATGTCAAAAATCTTTCTATTTCAAGCAATTCAATTTTGCATAAGCCCAGATTTTAGTTTAATCTGACCCTTAGATAGGACTCTATCAGGGTTACCACCCCGGGACAGAGTCAGGCAGCGACGGCAATAAACGGATACTCCGCATTCCCAAAGCTCCAGCATTATGATACTAAACAGATTGTTTAGTATATATCTAGACATTCGTTGTTGGGAGCCTTACCCTCTCGAGAGATGCAGTCGGTGTTTCCTGCAGACCCCAGCCGACTGAGCCAGTTGAATTTTTAGTGTTACAGAACAATACTTGAAAAAATTTAACTGTGTGCAAACAAATCATTAGTAGTAAAAAGAGTTATTGCTATTGAATAAAAATACTTGAAACATTCAACTATGCAAAAAAAAAATTGGGCTCGGACTTGTTTAAAATGTTATCTACAAAAAATTGTTTACAAATATATATATTTAATATATTTATAAAGAGGATTTGGCATTAAATAACCTTCAATGGTTGATATGTCATAAAACCCAACCAAACCAAATCAGATATATCTAATATCTATGTATAAAGAGGATTTGATATTAAATAACCTACAATGATTCATATGCCATAAAACCAACCAAACCAAATCATATATATCTAATATATATGTGTAAAAGGATTTGGCATTAAATAACCTACAATGGTTGATATGCCATAAAACTCAACCAAATCATATATATCTAATATGTGTAAAAGTATTTGGCATTAAATAACCTACAATGTTGATATGCATAAAACTCAACCAAACCAAATCATATACATCTAATATGTTTAAAAGGATTTGGCATTAAATAACCTACAAGGTTGATATACATAAAACTCAACCAAACCAAATCATATATATCTAATATATGTAAAAGGATTTGGCATTAAATAACCTACAATGGTTGATATGTCATAAAACCCAACCAAACCAAATCAGATATATCTAATATTATGTATAAAGAGGATTTGATATTAAATAACCTACAATGATTCATATGCCATAAAACCCAACCAAACCAATATATATATATTTAAGATATACGTATAAAGAAGATTTGCATTAAATAACCTACAATGGTTGATATGCCATAAAACCCAACCAAACAAATCATATATATCTATATATATGTGTAAAAGGATTTGCATTAAATAACCTACAATGGTTGATATGCATAAAACTCAACCAAACCAAATCATATATATCTAATATGTGTAAAAGTATTAGCATTAAATAACTACAATGGTTGATATGCATAAAACTCAACCAAACGAATCATATATATCTAATATGTGTAAAAGGATTAGGCATTAAATAACCTACAATGGTTGATATGCCATAAAACTCAACCAAACCAAATCATATATATCTAATATGTGTAAAAGGATTTGGCATTAACTAACCTACAATGGTTGATATGCCATAAAACTCAACCAAACCAAATCATATATATCTAATATGTGTAAAAGGATTTGGCATTAAATAACCTACAATGGTTGATATACCATAAAATCTATGCAAGCTTCCAATCAAATCAACAGTTTTGCTCAAAGTTTTAGGTGAGACTATATCTGTTGTATAGGTTGACACCAAACACACAGTAGACTAACGTGACCTTCCAGTTAGAGCTCACAGTCAGTAGATCAGCTGTTGAAAACGGTGAGTGATATAGCGTTAATATAATACTTAATATTATTATTAACAATGTTGAAATAATAATTATTGAACATTTCTTTTTCAAGTAGAGGAATTATATTGTAAATTGAATTACGATGACCAGAAAATCCGGAAACATTGGGGGTGTTCTCGTGGTGTAATGGTTAAAGCGATGGACTGCGGAACCGTAGTAAGCGAGTTCGTATTACAGTCGCGCTATTACGTTCACTTTCGGGCAAATACCCTTGGGAAAGTATGGAACCCTTATCCTCCCAGCTATGGGTTAAATAGTACCACTACTGTTCTTCTAGGAGAATGGCTTTGGCATTAAATAACCTACAAAGGTTGATATGCCATTAAACAAAGACAACAATCCGGCAAACACCTGCGCGTGACATACGGAACTACTGGAAAGCTGTTTCAACCTCAGTAGGTCTCATCAGCAGTATATACATGATCTCTCCGACTGGAGATCGAACCAGCGATCACAGAATGCAGCGCCGAAAATCTACCTCTGTGTGACACTATGGGTGGCATCCGTTTCTGTGTATATGGGTGCCACAAAGTGCACACAAAGAGCCTACGTGCGAGATCTCCATGAGACCGGAAGGACGAGGGAAGGAAGGTCCAGAAGAAGACAGTCGGCATTAGAGAGCAGTCAAGGAAGGACACAGTCAGCAGATGGGAATAGCAGAGACTGTCGACCGAACAGGTCAGTCAAGAGATGAGAGTCGGCAGAGAGAAGACAGTCGACAGAGATGAAAGCAGAGAGAAAAGATAAGTCAGCATTGCTAGTGAGAGTTTTTGCTCGAGTACCCGCTCACGTTAGCTTACAGAACGCATAAAAAGTGTCACAGATTTCCCCCTCTTGCGCTTGGGGCTAACCCATGTCTGTGTTTGTTCGTTTGTTCTTTTCTTCCACCCTCTCGGTTGTGCTTTGCGTAGATGTAAAGGAATGTGAAATACCCCTGGCCAGAGATGAGAAAAACCACTTGACGATTCTGATGGCCATGAGTGGTTTAAGGAAACTGAGATAGCGGGGTCGGCCGGTAGGTATTGTCACAACTGAGCACTTGCTCATATCGCGCACAAGCGATGCCAAATTAACTAATCATGAATTGCGCGGCTATTAACCTGAATGTGTTTTTTAAGTTACATCTGTACGCTTTACAAAGGACACGGTCACCTCCAGGGCACGTCTTCCCACTTTTTTTCTTGCCATGGTAATTCAATTTACAATATAATAATGACTCAATAGATTCATTTCATGCAAGAAGAAATAAACTGTAAAATACTTACATTAATTGTAAATTGAATTACAATGGCAAGAATATCTGGCGAACACTTAGCCATGACATACGAAAACACTGAACACGTGTTTCGACCATATTAGGTCTTATCAGCAGTGTATACGTGATCTTTCTCACTGGAGATCGAACCAGTGACCACAGATTGCAGAGCCGAAACTCTCCGACTGAGCACCTATCTATATCGCACACAAGTGACGCCAAATCAACTAGTCATGGCAATTGCTCGGACAATTAACCAGAATGTGTCTTGCAATTTACATCTGTACTCTTTAGAGAGGACACGATCACTTCCAGTGTGACCGTGACTGAAAAAAGGAGTGTTCGCAAGATTATAACTTGAAATGTTCGAGGCGTAATGTTCGTGGAGTATTGTCGTAGGAAATGGACACAGTGACAAGAGTTCGAATCTAGACGACACTGTTTGCATTTCACATAACACTTATAATTTTGAGCAAGTTATGAATCTAATTATTCTCCCTCCAGCTATGAGTAGATTGTAGGACAGACTGGGCTCTTCAACCTAGGTATGCAACCAGTCTAAGAGAAAGAAAAGTCTGAATTCAAACCTGCTAAGCTCCGCTTGAAAATTGACTTTGTATCTCATCTAAGATTTAGGAATGTGGGGAAAATAACGGGACTGAATGTGCTGAACATCCGACAGTTCTTCGCAAGAGGTAGAACACCATACCGGAGTAAGCTCCTATTTAGTTGATCTTTCACTGCGTGACATTTCCCTTCCCCAACTCAAGGGGGAATCACCAAAGGGATCATTTTAATGGCATGGAAGCCATCAAGAAGGCCATAATGATGAAGTTGAGGAGCATCCAGAAGAATCTTCAGCAGTACATCGAAGTGTGACAGAGAAGGATAGCAGAGAAAGAAAAGTGCATTAGACTTGAGGAGATTACTTGGAATGGAAAACCATGTAGTATTTTTGTATGGAATTAAAATAGTG
>CAUZXS010001775.1:35000-41233 GCA_963585895.1 Sepioteuthis lessoniana | reverse complement strand
ATGATCAGAAGTGTGGGAGGAGTAAGGAAGTCAATACACTAGAGTTGATTGGCCAAAGGGTTAGGTTTAGGGTAAGCGTTACTATGTTGAGGCTTTAATGGAGTTCAGGAAGAGATTCCGTCGGAAGAGGCCAGCACTCTTCAAATCGGGCCAGTGGTATTTCCACCAGGACAATCCACCAGTCTACAACTCCATCCTTGTCACAGACTATTTGACCAAGATGGGCATCAAGACTGTCCTCAGCCTCCCTATAATCCAGACCTTGCTCCCTGTGAGTTTTGGTTATTCCCTAAGCTGTCGTCATGAGACAATTGAGGAGATGAAAGAGGCTGTTACGAAGGTCACTGATACGCTGATAAAAGAGGACTTTTATGGGGCCTTGTAGAAGTTTTTGGAAGGGTACAACAAGTGCATTGCCACCGGAGGAGATTACTTCGAAGGGGACTTGGGTTTCATGTGTGTACTATCAGTAAAAGTGTCCATACGAAAAAAGTCTGGAAACGTATTTAATGATCCTCGTACTTACCATATATCAGGCAAAATGGCGAACATAAGCTAGAATTATAACAGGAAATAACATGTATCCAATGCTTATGTGTGTCACTGTATATATATATATATATATATATATATATATATATAAATACACATTTATATATATATATATATATATATATAAGACATACAAAATATGTATATAATATTCAATATATATATATATATAATTTGTGTAAGATTTACTCTCTCTCTCTCTCTATATATATATATATATATATATCTGATAAACATTTTTTTCTATCCATAAATTTATATGATATATATACGTTATACAATATATTTTTATATGTATGTTTTTCAATGTATATATAAGTATGTGATATACAGTATATTATGAATAATAAATGTATACTTATACGTACTGTGATGTGGTAGGCTACAGAGAGAGGGAAGGGGGAATTAATTCCCTTTCCCTGCTGTATTCGAATCAACAGGCATTAGGACTGACTGCTAAAACGGTAGGAGAATGAAGGTCAAAGCTACCTGCACTCTATGACTTGCAGTCTGTTGAACAAAGAAAGGAATCCAGGTGACTTGAGTAGCATGACCGGATGAAACAGTGGGAGAAGGAAAAAGTCAAATGATTGGCCCATAGACCCTTTGCGCCAAAATGCCTTTTTTTTTTTTCGTTTGAGAAATTTGGAAATGAATCTTCAGTTTGAAGACAGAAGTCGGCGTAGAAAGATATGCTGACTTACAGCCAACTCCGAGGAAAGTCTGCCGTAAAAAGAATCTTTAGTTCTGAACAGAAATCAGTGTTAGAAAGACGCTGACCCAGCCGACTCTGCGGATATCACTCGCCTGTAAAAGAAAGGAACCTGAACATTAAGCCTTGTCGAAGATAAATACAACTTAAACTGTTTTCTTTCTACTCTTCCTAAATATTGGGGAATTATATGTATTCAAAAAAGAAAGAGAGAAACTGAAAGGATTCTGTTTCATCATTAGCAAATTAGTGGATGAACTTTGTTACATGCTTCAGTCTGGCGACTTAGATATTTTCTCAAGTTAAAGAAAGAAAAAAGAAAGAAAGAAAAAAAGGAGAAAGAAGAAAAGGACTGGTGAGAGACATTTATGTTTGATACTTCCTGTTGGCTTAATATTGCCGGTATTTTAAAAAGAAAAGAGAAAAGGAAAAGGAACTGTTTCTTAAATCTTATCATTAGTAGTTTGGTCATCGCCTATTAAAATTTCGTTATATTCAAATGCACCTTTGTGTTGAAATCTTTTGGTTGTGTTATTTCCTCTATCAATTCGTCTTCAGTTGCACATATTTGTTTCAGCTTCGTATCGTTGTCATTAATTCTCACTAAACGCCCCATCGCACCTTTAAACATTAGAAGAGAATTGGGGGAATTTGACAACAGTTAATATTTTCTAACCTTCTTTTTTAAGTCCGTTTTTTCTGTTATCTGAGGGGGTTTGAAAACGAAGGGCTTGGTGGGATATGTGAAAGTGAATTGGAAACCCCCTCACCAGCATCGGAGATCAGTCTAGCCCCAAATTAACCCCCACATTATTTGCTAGTTTACCATATGCCCGAAATAGAAGTCTTGACTAGGACTTATTTTGCGGAGGGTCAAGTGCCAGACTGCCCTCGACGTCACATGTGCATAAAATGAAATTTCGTTCTGAAATAATTATTTATGCAGCGTCACACGTACATATATAGAGACAAACATATTTTATATATTAACATATCTTTACGTATATATATATATATATACATTTTTATAATTTGATATTTAAACACGCACTCACATGTTTGTGTGTGTCTGTATTTTTATATCATGAAGTTTTGCTTTCAACATAACTTTTGCGACATTTCCTTGTCACAGTTTTTAGTAACCTACAGTATATCTAATAGCCATACAAAGCGGATGTAAGCCATTGCTCTCAGACATCATTGGCCATTACATGCAAAGAGGCCATAGAAGATTGAATTGTATGTATTTGTCTTTGTTTTTCTGCAGTTCTTCGCATGTGTTGCTTCTATTCTTTTTGATAGTTACGGAGATCGAAAGTAGGTGGCCCTACAGTGTTTGTTTTGAGTGTTTGTTTATTGAAAAGTAGGGCTAAACACGCGGCAGAATCTAAAAAAAGACTTGTTTAAGTGCGAAGGGTTTTCTTTGCTCAATGGCCATCACGCACATTATTCCTGTCAAATTATTCAGTCAGGTGAAGAAAACTCTGGTATAACACTTGCAGTTGACATAATGACTGGTTATTTCCCTTTGGCTTGTCACTCGATAATAATTTAGAGTGTAGTATTCGTGTTGTACAAGCGTTGGCCACTGTAATACCTCGATGCCATAAGGTTCCCCAAGAATCTTTTCATATACTAACGTCTCTATTATGTCCCATGGTGCTGGGGGTGTGGCAGCGTATAGAGACTTGACCATTTTGAAGCATGTAGTTACATATCTATTCATGAGCAGCCGATGTCTCATCTTAACATCATTGTTAAGTTCTCCCGTGACAGGAACAGACCCCAGTTAAGATTCTTGCATCATTGCAGCCTTATTTACGAGGGCAATGCTCACCAAAAATAGATGGAAAGTGATGAAGGAACAAAACCATAATGAAGTAATGGATGAAGAATGACCACCCCGAATGAGTAGAGTGTTCGTAAATGGTCCGGGAGACTAGGGTTCAATCTCAAATCGAGTCATACCAAAGAATTTAAAAAATGGTACTTGATGCTGCCTTGCTTAACACTCAACATTATATATCTATATATATATACAATATATACGTACTAATATAAAATGTATATATATATATATATATATACAATATATGCATATAAAAAACATATATATCCAACATATATATATATATATATACAATTTATATATATATATATGCGTATATATACAATATATTTACAATATATATATATATATCATATAATATATATAATATACATATACAATATATGTAAACAATATATATATATATATATACACAATATATATGAATATATATGAATAAGGATCAAGGTTAAAGTGGAGCAATCCAGGGAATTGAGCAGCGCCCTTCTTTACACCTCGTTGTAGTAACTTGAAAAGGGAGCCTTTGGGTCACCCTCGACTAAGGTCGTCAACTTACTACATCTTATTCTTTGAAACGTGTCGAATCTTTGGTAGTATGAGAGAGACGGACGGAGGAGGGAGACGACTGAATGACTTGGACACTGCTTTATTGACCCTTATCTTCTTCTCAACAGCGTTGTACCATACTCATAGCTTTACTTAACACTTCTTCCTAACCACGTTGGGCTTCCATATTTATATTCAGGGGCTCCACTTAGCATTTCTGCTTCTTGGCGCGCCTAGACTTGTCGGTGCTCTCCGTGGCAGACTAAATCTCTTCTGACTGCAATATTGAGACTGACAGTTACTCAGTGGGTATCTGTGTATATATAATTTTAAAATGCCTAAGCATTTCCGGTTCAACCAAACTGCCGCTTACACCTACAGATTGCTGCCTTTATGTTTACACAAGTGCGTCCAGCAATCATTGTTTAAACACCTGAAACATCCGGCTCTGTCAAGATTCAGTATTCAACAAGAACGGGAAAAGATGCACTAAACATTACCTATCACCTCAACACTAGTCAGTGTCTTGCAATTAAGGGTGGTTTATCTTTGAGAGGAAGAAAAAAATTCAAATGACCGTGTAATATATATGGGTCCATGAGATGGACCAAGATATTAATACGTGAAATGTACATAAGGACACCTGAAATATACGAAATTAGTTCGGGTACCAAATTTTTTATTTCCTTTTTGTGTTTAAGGTTTTTCGACACGAAGAGAGAGACACACAATTTCTTTCTATGCTGACTAACCCCACCACGTGCGGCACATTTCGTAGAGACCAGAAATCGACTACCTTCCTCTAGACTCGAATCTCAACTCTCGTTCGGAGTTTTAATCTCAACTGTTTTTTTTTTTTTTTTCAAATTCCAAAATCTTCAACGCTTCCGGGCATGACGTCATTCACGTCTCCGGTCACATTTCCTCTCTGGGGTTTTTATTGTGACATCACTGATTGTCACATACGCCCCCCGCGCGCGTGAACACCTGCACTCAATCTGTGCACCTAACTAATCCATGTACTAAGCGAAAGGTTCTCAGCCTAACTAAACCAAAAGGCAAGATATATAAAACGAAATCCCTCCGCAATTATATTACAACCGGGTTAAACTTCACATCTACTGTTGGAAACCTGAAACTCTTCTAGATCATAGTTCTCAAAACCGTCCAGAAAGAATGGCACTTGTGACAGAATAATTTCTGAGATTACAGACTGATGCTTTCTTGGAAACTCGATTGTCTGAAGAGGATCCGCTGACAGAGAAATCATCAGGTTAAAAAGCCGAAGGTTTATACTTCATGCGTGGAATGTTGGATTTGCCGTTAAAACAACGCAAGCAAAATTTTGAGAGTTTCCTTCAAGTATCAATGATTGCATAATGACACTGTGTATCCAACTTCCGTGTCGACAGTCAGCGTCTTTATTCTCTATTTACGTCCCAACCCTCCTGGCTGATGAGATTGTCATGACTTTTCATGTGGCTTTTCGTCATACTTTTGTCTCAAAGCCAAATTAAGCTAAGTTGATCATCTACGGTAATTTTAATGCACACGTTAGCAGGGATTTTGAGATATTAAATGTGCTTGGTTGATATGGCATTGGTAAAGTATATACAAATGGTCTGAAACTACTTGAGGTTTGTTCAGAGCTCAATTTGACTATTTGCAATACTCTTTAATGATAACGACTTAAATATAAGATTACTTGAACAAACTCAAAATCAAAACATTGGAATTGCTATTGTCTCAAAGCCAGTCTACTTTACCTCTCTTTTTGATATTCGATATGTTTTTGTTGTTGTTTCTGTGTGTTGGAGAGGTCTTGGATTTCACTAACTTATGCTGGACATGTTCTCTGACGAAGACATCAAGTTGGAAACACACACACACCCACACATATATATATATATGTGCACACAAACTATTCGGAAAAAAAGTTACCCCTAAATTTCAAATCACACTACCCGACATACACACAAAAAATCCCCAAGACTCACTCTCTCACAGAGGGAAAATAACTGTTAGAGAAATCCAAAACCTCTCCAACGCGCACGCGCACACACGCACACAACGACAAAAACATATCAAATTTCAAAGAGGGGTAAAGCAGACTAAGAGAGGATGACCTCTATATAAACCCATAACCAACTGCAAATCATTCAAACTGCGAAGTTGAGTGAATTCAAGTCTCATTGAGTACCCCATTAACAAGGCCTTATGCTATATATGTTCTCTGACGAAAGCAACTAGCTGGAAACATACACGTATGTAAGAACAAAATAGATAAATAAATTCACAAAATACAAATCTCTTCGTGGGCCTACCTATTTCAAAATATTTTTATTCTCTCTTTGGACCTACAATATATATATCATTACACCCCCAATGATGTTTTCAGCAACGAATCCTATATATATATATATATATATAGGAATCGTTGCTGAAAACGTTATAGGTGTAAAGCTTTAAATGCTGATCTGCGACCAGGAGTGAGTTCTTTCTCAAGTCCAGCCGTAGTGTTCATTTTCAAACTAATACCTTTGAGCAAGTAACAACTCCCTTATCCTTTGATTT
>CAUZXS010001775.1:22500-30000 GCA_963585895.1 Sepioteuthis lessoniana | reverse complement strand
TCATAAGATGTATAGCAATAACATACTCAATTATCAAGAGTCTACGACAATTTTAAATGCCTGTACCAAAAAAGTCTGGAAACTTATTGAATGCACCACGCATTTCATTAAATAATATAGACATCTTTTCTCTATATATTTTGGCATATATCCTTTCGAGTTGCCGCATTGATTTTATGGTATCCGGCGGGAATTGGTTAATGAAACGGCCATAAATCGATGTGACCTTTGCATGTACATTGCTACTTTGTAAGTGTTGAGGATTTATTATTTATACTGTTGTGCTGTTGTCGAGTTTATTTTTTAACTTTGGTTCTCTAAGTAGCAGCAGTAGTTAAAGCCATTTAAGTACATTAGTACTGGATTCGAAATTGATTCTTTTGAGTTTAGGTTGTTTTGTTTTTTTTTGTTTTTTTTCTGATATGGAGCAATATACACTTTTGCAATATACACACCTCTGATGATGGTCCAAGATCGGACAGAAAGTACTAGGGAACCAATTATCAATGGGAATATCATTAACCAATTACCATCAATGCGGTGATTCGAAAGGATATATACAAAAATGTATAGAAAAAAGGATGTCTATATTATTTAATGAAATATGTATGAATGAAGTAATGCTGCCAAAATGGTTAGAGTGTTCACCAGTGGCCTGGGAGACCTTGGTTCAATCCCAGGTCGAGACATACCAAAGACTCAAAAAATGGTACTTGATGCTATCTTGCTTAACACTCAGCATTATGAGGTACGGATCAAGGGAAAGGAGTTGCGCCCTCCCCTTGGTGTAGTAGCTATCGAAAAGGGAGACTTTGAGTCCCCCTCGATTACGGTCGCCAACTTTAATTACTATATATATTTATATATATATGTTTATATATATATGTGTGTGTGTGTGTGTGTGTGCGTGTGGATAAAAATTGGAAGACAAAGTAATCCAAAGGGAAGAATTTAATGTTAAAGAAAGTTGACCCTATAACGTTTCGGTTTTAATAAACTATCATTAGACATGAGATGGTGATATCAAGTGTGGTTAGATCCCCAACAGATATTTGATATCATCTTTTCTAAGTCCTGATGAAGCTTTATTTAAACCGAAACGTTACAGCGTCGACTATCTTTTACTTTAAATTCTTCATTTTGGATTACTTTGTTTTTTAATTTTACTCTATATAGTCAAATTCTTAACCATTATATATATATATATATATATATATATATATATATATGTGTGTGTGTGTGTGTGTGTGTGTGTGTGTGTGTGTGTTTCATGTTTTGTGAAAAAACTTATCACAATACGAAGAAGACCTCGTTTAAGTTTGGTTTAATTCTACATAAAAATTGTTCAAATTTTTTAACCACCGTTATTTCTTATTTCAAAAGAGAAAAAACTTTTTTTTACTAATGCTAGTAAAACAAAAAACCAACCAACCAACCAACCATCCAAGATATTTTTTTTCTTTCAAGTGAAATTTTTATTCACATGCTTTTTTTTTAGCGTCTAAAGTCTTTTTGAATAGATTTATTTTTTCTATATCATTTTTTTCATACATTTATTTTATTTAGATCGTCACGTTTTCATGACGTAAGAAATGTTGCAGCTGGAGTCAAATGTTAACAGCAAAATGCAAGTTTCTATGTGATGCTGAAAACAAACTATTTCAGCCATTTTTACCTTAGTTTAGCCATATGAAATAAACCCTGGCGAATGATATGTTTCGATTAAATATCTAAAAATAAGAACACTTTCATTTGGATTTTAAGGGTTTGTTTGTTTGTTTTACGGTCTATCAACCCAATTCGGATCATTTAATGCCGAATTAAGTCATTTTGATCATCATTATCATCATCATGTCGTGCCATTAGCACGGATATCCCTGAGCCTCTCTCGCCACTTCTCCCTATCGTTCATCGCCTCTGGTAGGTCTTCAGGGCTACATCCCGTATCCTCACATAGCTGCTGAATTTATGTTCGAGCTGGTCGTCCTGCTTTTGCCCGGCCATATGTGGGGGTCCATAGGAGTACATCACTTATGAGCTCGTCCCTGCTGCTTCTCCAGCAGTGTCCTGATAAAAGTTTCAAATAAATCAGTTGAGTATAAGAACAGTTTGTTTGTTTACACACAGTTACATATTAAAACAGTTCTATTTCAAACAATTCAGTTTAGTTATCTGAATTTCTGAGACGAAGCTTGATGATTTTTATCATTAAGGGTTTTCATCTTTATTGTTATTTCCACAACATTTCGGCCGATATGTCTTCTGGCCTTCTACAGGTGTTTGTCGAACTCGGGAACCTACACGGAACTTCGAACTACGTCTTTTATTGAATCCACCGGGGTCGCCTGTTCTGATTCTGTTTAACATAACCGGGTGTTATATACTCACATAATAAATATGCTTATATACACATGTACATGTTCATGCAGCATCACAACGACACAATAAATAATCAAACAGACGCACAATGATAAAGTCGCAAGAATAAGCGACACACGCAAGGAAGACGCAGGAAGACTTCTTTATAAAATATTTTACCTCTCATCTTTATTTGTAAGTTTCGAAAGGGTTGTTCCAAGTTTGCGTGAGAGAGAGAGCTGGAGACCGAACATTACTGAAATATTTTGACCCCGAAGTTATGGCCGTCAGCGTTGTGTCTTTCTCGTTCTTCATGGCTGCTCAACCGGACCCTGGAGTAAACTCTTCTGTGTGCTGGCTTTCCCTACTACTTGGCGTCTACCTCCGTCTTCCACTGTACTGTTTGCCTTCCTTCTCACCTATCTCCCACTGTCCTCAATTCGTCGGCCTTATATTACCTTCAAACTCCCACGCAGTAATATAGACACGCCTCAACGCCTGCGCAACCTCTTCCGATTTCCAGCGACCGGGATGTGTCACTTCCTTCCGGTGCACCACCTTGAATGGCATTTTTGGCCGGGTCAAAAGGTCAAAATATAACACGGGTACAAGTGTTAAAAATTCCTTTATTGTTACTTGCCTAAAGTCAGGATTGAACCTGCAACCTCCAGATGATTGTCTCCTTGGAAGGTTAGGGAACCAACGCCTATAACAGTTACGCTATGTGTCCTGCTGGACAAACATCTCAAAAAGGCCAGAGGACATATCAGCCGAAACGTTGTGGAAATAACAATAAAGATGAAGACAATTGTCCGAAAACCCTAAATGATAAAAATTCAATTTAGCTTAAGTATACATTTTAAACACACAATTATTTGACCGATAGATAGGACCCTATCAGGTGCTACCACTCTGTGCCAGAGTGGACCGGAAAGAGATGGCAATGAAGGTATGGTTTGGTTTCTTTGTTTTAATGGCATATCAACCTTTGTAGGTTATTTAATGCCAAAGCCATTCTCCTAGAAGAACAGTAGTGGTACTATTTAACCCATAGCTGGGAGGATAAGGGGGTTCACACCTTTCCTAAGAGTATTTGCCCGAAAGTGAACGTAATAGCGCAATTGGAGTACGAACTCGTTTACTACGATTCAGCAGTCCATCGCTTTAACCATTAGACCACAAGCACACCCCCGGCAATGAAGGGGTACTCCACATTCGCCAAAACTCTAGTATTACTGAAGCCTTACCATTAGATAGTTTAGTGTCATATCCAGGACACTCGTTTGAGGAGGGGGGTCTTACTCCTCAACAGAAATGCAGTCACTATATTCTGCAGTTCGAGCTGACTGCGCCATGAATTTTAAGGGTTAAAAGTCTCTAACATGCAGTAAATTATTGTGAAAATATAAGCCCGAGTAAATTGATGACCGAGTCAACACTGATAATGAGTGCGGGATCAAGTAGGACAGACACATCATCATGTCTGCCTTTTCTATTTTTGATCGGTTAAAGTTTTCGCATGAGTCGTTTGATTTTGGGATTGAATGATTTCAGGAAGGCGCCGTATTTTTCCCCCCAAAGTACTTTCGGCCTTAACTGGAGCCATCTATTGGGGGATCGAATAATGAAAGGAGCAAGACAGGGACGATTCGTATACATTCATATAAAAAGTGGGAGGAAAAACAAGTGGTGGGGGATTTACGGAAAAAAGAATTTTACATGAGCTCAGAGAAAGAATTGACGGGAAATGTGCAGTAGTCATTTTAAACGCAGTTGTTATATTCAATTAGTTAATCTTGAGAGAGAGGGGAGGGAGGAGAGATAGGGGAGAGAGGGGGAGGAGAGAGGGGAGAGAGAAGGAGGGAGAGGGAGAGAGAGAGCGAGACACACACACACAAGAATTTGGAGGGTTTTTTTTGCTTTTCTCATTGGCCTAATGAGTAGAGTGTTCGCCAATGATCCGGAAGACCTGGGTTCAATCCCAGGTCGAGTCATACCAAAGACTAAAAAATGCAACTCGATGCCGCCTTGCTTAACATTCAGAACTATAAGGTAAGGATCAAGGGTAAAGTGAAGCAATCCAAGGAATGGAGTAGCACCCTCCCTTACACCTCGGTGCTATTGAAAAGGGAGCATTCGGATCACCTTTGACTAAGGTCGCCAACTTTACCTATTTGCGTAATATGGTCATGTTTTCATTTGAATTTTTTTAATATCTAGAGGTGGGGCACCCGTATCGGTCTACATCGGGGCGTTAATAGAAACACAAGGAGTCTCTGTGGCGTAGTGGGTAACGTGATGGGCTGTGACATCGTAGTAAGCAAGTTCCAGCAACAGTCAGACTGCATAGAAGAGTGACAGAAGAGATAGAAAAATGCGTGAAGCTCGGGCGGAATTATTTTGAGAAAACCATGTCGTTTGTAGAATAGAATTTAAACAACTTGTTTGCGACAGCAGTTCCATTACTTTTCATTTATCAGATGTAGTTTAATGTAATACTCAGAACACTCCTTTTGTGAGGTCTTCCCCTTCCCGGCAGAATGCACAGTCTGCCGCGACCGGCCGACAAACCCTTGCCGCGACCTGCCGATAAACCTAAAACATATCAAATTACACGCCCGAGTTAGGACGATTATATCCGAGTACGACCGGAACTGACTAAGCCCTTTTTTCTTGCTAACGACCTTGACATCTAGTTATAGTTAAAAGAAAAGGGAGAATTAAAATTAATAACATTCACAAAACACTTCGGCCAAAAATTACCTGATAAGACTTGAACTAATAGTCGTCGCCAGCCTATAGCAGGTTAGGAAAATACTTTACGGCTACACTCATTTTTTATCAAAGAATTTTATATCCACGCGGCTGGAGCTGTGTGTCACAGCACCTTCGAAATATCAGCAAGCCCTTCTTCGGGTGGGCGAGCTGCACTTTTGTCCCCTTTGTACGGCACTAGACCAAGCGTCTAGTTTAAGCCGTAAACTGGCATACGTGCCCGGACCCACATTTGGGTTCGTGAAACCGCTTGCCTCATCAGGCTCACATTGCACTAAGTGAGCCGATGAGCAGCACAGACAAGCAGGGTTCGAGTCTCGGCTCCTTCCCGACCTTCCCTCCCCTTTATCCCCACTTTAATTGGCCTTCGGGCTTTTGACCTTGTGTCAAGTCGTGTCTGGTGGGAGGCAGCGACAAATACTACGGCGCGCTCCCCGGCTTTTTAGCTGGGCCGTCTGGCATTCGTGCCGGATGGGCGCTCGAAACCAAGAGCAGACTCGGGGCCTAATAGGCCCCCAGCTTCGGCTGGGCAACCTTCGGGTGGGCGAGCTGCACTTTTGTCCCCTTTCTACGGCACTAGACCAAGCGTCTAGTTTAAGCCGTAAACTGGCATACGTGCCCGGACCCACATTTGGGTTCGTGAAACCGCTTGCCTCATCAGGCTCACATTGCACTAAGTGAGCCGATGAGCAGCACTGACAAGCAGGGTTTGAGTCTCGGCTCCTTCCCGACCTTCCCCTCCCCTTTATCCCCACTTTAATTGGCCTTCGGGCTTTTGACCTTGTGTCAAGTCGTGTCTGGTGGGAGGCAGCGACAAATACTACGGCGCGCTCCTGGCGAAGCTCATTAAGGAGGAATCCCGCATTCTGTGCGGTCGCATTCACCTTAACTTACGGCGTTGGTCCCACTTCTCGTGGTAGACCTGCCTTTCTCCCACCTACATAGGTATGCACAAAGGTCCTTTTTAGGACCATAAGAGGTCCTGTCTGCGGGTCAGAGCATCTCTGACTGGTCAGTAATGATCAGTCGAAGTAGACGGCCAGGCGGCAAACACGAAGACGGATTCTAAGACCAACCGGTCTTAACTCTCAGTCGGTTCCGATAGTCCGATAAGCTGCGCAGCGCTAATGGCACGGTCCAGCCTTTAGCTACGGCTTCACTATCTGCGCAGCGCTAAGATAACGCCCATCTTAGCTTCGGCCTCATGGCCTGTTCCCTCGTCAGCTCGGCTTTGACCCGACAAAGCCTTCGCTGCTGTCCGCTCGTCCGCACGGCTTTGACCTGACA
Organism: Sepioteuthis lessoniana; assembly: GCA_963585895.1. Lineage (NCBI taxonomy): Eukaryota > Metazoa > Mollusca > Cephalopoda > Myopsida > Loliginidae > Sepioteuthis > Sepioteuthis lessoniana. The sequence continues at coordinate 23,580 of CAUZXS010001775.1, read as the reverse complement.
AAGCCTTCGCTCTTGTCCGCTCGCCCGCACGGCTTTGCCCCGACAAAGCTTTCGTTCTCGTTCGCTCATCCGCACGGCTTGGGACCCGACAAAGCCTTCGCACTAGTCCGCTCGTCCGCACGGCTTTGACCCGACAAAGCCTTCGCTCTCGTCCGCTCGTCCGCACGGCTTTGAGACGACAAAGCCTTCACTCCCGTCCGATACGTCCGCACGGCTAGGGGGCCCAGCAAGGCCCTAGCCTTTCCTCGACCTCGACGCTCTTGCAAGGTACAACGCAGTCCACGTAACGACTCGCTGTTACGGACGGTTCTACCACTGCAACACCTGACTCACGTACGACCCGTCGTACGAGCCAGAAACCAGATCAACACACCCCCGGTTAACCACAACATACCGTCACAACCAGGGATATCGATCTACCAACCTCGATCGACCATCTAGCTGTACTCAACGACCAGCACCGACCATCTAGCTGTACTCAACGACCAGCATCGACCATCTAGCTGTACTCAACGACCAGCACCGACCATCTAGCTGTACTCAACGACCAGCATCGACCATCTAGCTGTACTCAACGACCAGCACCGACCATCTAGCTGAACTCAACGACTCGACCGACCTCAGCTTACCAGCATCCAACATCTAGCTGTACTCAACGACTCGATCTACGCCAGCGACCCTCGTCGAAAGCCCAACTACGAACACATACAACCGCCACGGACATTTACATTCACGCTTGTAAATACGACGAAATAAATTGTCATTTGTAATTATCATTATCTCGCCTTTGTTCCTTCCTATTGCTTTGGCTGTTGCTCATTCACATAAATTCATTTGCGGGGTCGACATACTTATAGGCCCCGCAACACAGTCAACGTATTCTCAGTTTCGCAGAGAGAGCAGGTTAATGAATAAGTTGGTTGACTTTAGGTTTTTGCTATATATATATATATATATAATGGTAATTCTGCGTCCATTTCAATCAGCATGTATGAAATACACGCGGGATCACTATTTTCGTGTGATTACGTAACATCACGTATTGGAAATTATTGACGGAATCCCTTTTTACGTGCCTCG
>CAUZXS010001775.1:5000-17500 GCA_963585895.1 Sepioteuthis lessoniana | reverse complement strand
AAGGGAGCAAACACCCCCGGTGAAAATTCAAAGGTAACGTGGACGAGTTGGATGAGTGCGATTTGTGACACCCACAAGAAGAAGGTGAACGTCAAACAATTATTTAACCCGGGTGAACACAGGAAGTCAGCGAGTTGGAGATAAGTTGCGGTAGAGAGGACCAGCACCAGCAGAGGAGGCCCTCAGGACACCCGATTGAGCAGTATGAGTTCAGAGCCTCAGATAAGTTGGAGAGAAGATGCTGGAATGTGGAACATGTCCCAGAGAGGCTGGGCCCCCAGTAGAGCAGCCCAGGAGAACGGGAAAGAAACGCTGTTATGGTCATATGAGTGGGGGTCAACATGTTACAGTTCTGTTCAGCCTCCAACTCACCTTTCACACAGTAAAACCTTTAGTAACCCTTTCGAACCCTTTCAAATAAAGTGAAAGGTATATTTTTCTAAAGAACTGTGTCGCTTGTCTTTATTGTGTCGTCGTTATGTTTCTGCATGTATGTGTGTATGTATAGTGGTCATGATTATACAACACAAATACCTCAGACTTCAATGAAAATAAAAACATAACTACTTGGCACTAAGTAAAGTCGATTTTCAAAATTTCACCATCATATCATCATCATGATGTCGTGCTGGTAGCACGGATATCCCTGACCCTCTCTCGCCACTTTTCCCTATCGTTCATCGCCTCAGGCAGGTCTTCAGGACAACATCCTGTATCCTCACATAGCTGCTGAATGTATGTTCGTGCTGGTCGTCCTGCTTTTGCACGGCCATGTGTGGGGGGTCCATAAGGGCACATCACTTATGAGTTCGTCCCTGCTTCTCCAGCAGTGTCCTGCATGTCTGGTTCGTCTAACTTGAATAGTTTTCGTGATAGGAGGCAGGTGGCCGTACAGTTGGTGTCTTGTGGAGTGTTGCCGCCAGGACTTGTTCAAGATTGCTCGCAGCATTCTTGTGTAATTGCCGTCTAGCTTCTTTTCCAACCATCATATAATAATATTTAACCCTCTCGAATGAGGTTTATAACATAGCGCAGAGCCCATTTGAAAGTGCAAATGCATCCGATTTTCATGGAAGATACATAAAAGCAAAGTATGTATTCTTATATAAAGTTTTACGAGAACGACAATTTACTTTCCAATGCGATTAGGGTGCTTAAATGGGTAAACACCCCTGATGAAAATTCAAATACTTTTCATATTGCTTATGTTTACAGGAAGTCAGTATCTTCATCTAGGAGTGTATACCAATTTGTTAATTGACAACTGGGAAAACTGCTTAATCTCATATTTCAAGTGTTATCTGATTGGATAAATCATCATGTTTCAGAGATTTACTTATTTCTCATTTTTCTGTTCTAACTGCTCTGTAACATAGCCAGATATCCGGATATGTATGAAATGTATATAGAATGTTCATAACATATATACATAGAACATAGGAATCCCCATCTGCCCCCCACCACCACCACCACCATCTCGTGCGCAAGGGCTACGCGAGCAAGCGAAAGTCAACCGTCTTCTCCCGAGGCAGGACTCAACTCAACTCTTTTTCAAAATCCCCCTAAATCCTCCGCGCGCTTCCGGTGCGTGACGTCACCGGCACTCTCTAGCCCCGTTTCCCATCTGGGATATTGTGACATCTCTGAGTGACACGTCCGCTCCGCCCGCACGCGTGAACACCTGCGTTAATGTTGCACCTAACTAACCCATGCACTGAGCCGAAAGGTTCTCAGCCTAACTAAACCCAAAGGCATAAAACGAAATCCCTCGGCCATTATATTACAGCTTTACTTTCTGTATCTTTAAAAAGATTTACGTTTTTATGCAGCCATATCCTTGATATAAAGTTTGTCAGCATAATACTTGATTTGTTAAACATCATAAATAGTTATAAAATAAAGTTGGCGACTATAGTTGAGGATGACCCGAAGCCTCTCTTTTCAATAGCTACAACACTGAGGTGTAAGGGATGGTGCTACTCCTTTCACTGGATCGCTCCACTTTACTCTTGATCCTTACCTTATAATGCTGAGCGTTAAGCAAGGTGGCATCAAGTACCATTTTTTGAGTCTTTGGTATGACTCAACCTGGGATTGAACACTGGTCTCCTGGACCATTGGCAAACACTCTATTCAATAGGCCAATGGCCCGGTTGACATAAATAGTTATAATGTAAATGTTATATTACTATATCTTTAATTGTTAGAGTCCTCGTGGTGTAATGGTTAAAGCGATGGACTGCGGAATCGTAGTACGCGAGTTCGTACTCCAGTCGCGCTATTACGTTCACTTTAGGACAAATACCCTTGGGAAAGGTATGAACCTCCTTATCCTCCCCGCTATGGATTAAATAGTACCACTTCTGTTCTTCTAAGAGAATGGCTTTGGCATTAAATAACCTGCAAAGGTTGATATGCCATTAAACAAAGAAACCAAACCAATTTTTTCTGGCCGAAGTCTGGCAGTAAAAACTTGATGTTTCGCTTCAAAACATTCAATAATATCGAAGCAATAACTTCGATAAAATTGAGTACAATTTTTCAAGATTCTTTCTGAACCCAGTCAATGATGGGTATTTCTGCTACTATATATATACAGAAATAGATAGGTTTGGTTACTCAATTTTTGTTACGTAGAAGAATGTGCCGATGTGTGATTTGAACACGGATCTCTTAGGACTAAAGACTATTTGGTGATAACCTGATGCAAATGAAATAATCAGAAGATAACACATAGTGCTTTATAGTGTAAAAATCAATATTTGATTATGACTTATTATGGAATGGCTTCTTTTAAAAATTTAGACAACATTAATGTTTTTTTAATTTTTGTTTTGTAGAAATAAATATCAATAAATCACAGATTAACTTTTAAAATCATATTTGGTCATCAAAAATCCAATCCAGTCATAGAAGAACTTTTAGCAATATAAGTAAGTAATGTTGTCTCCCTTTAGTCGAGGGCGACCAGAAGGCTCCCTTTTCAATAGCTACAACACCGGGGTGTACAGGAGGGCGCTACGCCTTTCCCTGGATTGCACCACTTTACCCCTGATACGTACTTTATATTGCTGAGTGTTAAGCAAGGAGGTATCAAGTAACAGTTTTAAAGTCTTTGGTACGACACGATTTGGGATTGAACCTTGGTCTCCCGGACCATTGGCGAACACTCTATCCACTAGGTCAATGAGCTGGCTGTGACCAAACTCACGTAGGTTTTTGGGGTGGGGTGGGGTGTGTTGTTGTTATTGTTGTTGTTAAAATACAATGTGCTACTGGTGTTCACGTGACAAGAAATAGTGGATATGTAAATGGGTCAGTCAGAGGTCTGACGTATTGTGAGTAGAGAGACACATGACATATGCAAAATAAGTGTGAAATGAAACATTGCGTGTTAGTACTGTTTAGAATTCCACACTCAACATTCGGCATTGGACGAGAGTGAAGAGATTTTTAAGTATCAGCCAGAATTACCACCCCCTCACGGAACATTTCAAAAGTGGCAACGAAGAATTAGCTTCGAACATTATAAAAGTTCTAATTGCGTATCAATCTTTGTGTGTTATTAACTGCCAAAACCATCCAAGTGTTATATATTGACCCTCGACCGAGCCGTCAATCAAGAGATGCACCTGTATAAATAAGCGGAAGAACAGCAGAAGCAGGTGGATGTAAGACAATTATATAATCAGGTGCCCAGACGGTTCGAGTTAGTTGGAGACAGGATGCCAGCGTGAGAACCAGCTTGCAGACGGAGGGCTTTGCGGCCTTCAGTGACCCACGGTTGAGCAACCCAAAGCCAAGATGAGAAAGAAGTGCTGCTATGGTCGAGAGAAGAATTTGGGGTCAATATAGCAGTCCGTCTCTGTCTCCACTCATTTCTCTCACACAACAAACATCTCCCTTTCGAGAATAAAGTGAGAGATTATATTTTTATAAAGAAGTGTGTTCGTTCGTTCATTGAAGTTCGAATAGTATGTTTGATTATATCTCTTATACATGTATTACGGTTATACAACACTAGTAGAAGAACTATCAAATCCATAGCTTGAAGAATAGGAGGCTTATATCTTTCCTGTTTATATTCGTCTGAAAGTAAACGCAAAAGTGAGAATAGGGTTCGAACTCGCTTACAAGGAGGTTGCAGTGCAGCTCGAAATAGATAGATATGAATATATAAAGTAGATAGAGTGATACATAGGAATGAATACAGACAGATGTGAAGGATAAACGAAATAGATAGAAAAGAACAGATGAAATAAAAAGAAATATATAAAGATAGTGATAGATAGAAACAGACACTTATAGAAAAGAAGAAAGAAAGGAAGAAAGAAAGGAAGAAAGAAACAGATACGTATGAACATGTGAAGTTGATTGGAATAGATAGATAGATACATTGCGAGACTGAGATAGATAGATAGATAGATAGAATAAGAGACTGAGGTAGATAGATAGAATGAGAGAGATAGATAGATAGATATATATATATATAGAGAGAGAGAGAGATAGAATAAGAGAATGAGATAGATAGATAGATAGATAGATAGATAGATAGATAGATAGATAGATAGATACATTGCGAGACTGAGATAGATAGATAGATAGATAGAATAAGAGACTGAGGTAGATAGATAGAATGAGAGAGATAGATAGATAGATATATATATATATATAGAGAGAGAGAGATAGAATAAGAGAATGAGATAGATAGATAGATAGATAGATAGATAGATAGATACATTGCGAGACTGAGATAGATAGATAGATAGAATAAGAGACTGAGGTAGATAGATAGATAGATAGATAGATAGAATAAGAGAATGAGATAGATAGATAGATAGATAGATAGATAGAGAGATAGATAGATACATTGCGAGACTGAGATAGATAGATAGATAGAATAAGAGACTGAGGTAGATAGATAGATAGATAGATAGATAGATAGAATAAGAGAATGAGATAGATAGATAGATAGATAGATAGATAGATAGAGAGATAGATAGATAGATAGATAGATAGATACATTGCGAGACTGAGATAGATAGATAGATAGAATAAGAGACTGAGGTAGATAGATAGATAGATAGATAGATAGATAGAATAAGAGAATGAGATAGATAGATAGATAGATAGATAGATAGATAGATAGATAGATACATTGCGAGACTGAGATAGATAGATAGATAGAATAAGAGACTGAGGTAGATAGATAGATAGATAGATAGATAGATAGATAGATAGAATAAGAGAATGAGATAGATAGATAGATAGATAGATAGATAGATAGATAGATAGATACATTGCGAGACTGAGATAGATAGATAGATAGAATAAGAGACTGAGGTAGATAGATAGAATGAGAGAGATAGATAGATAGATATATATATATATAGAGAGAGAGAGAGAGAGATAGAATAAGAGAATGAGATAGATAGATAGATAGATAGATAGATAGATAGATAGATAGATAGAATAAGAGAATGAGATAGATAGATAGATATGAACAGAAGAAGTAGATGAATGTGAAAAAAGATCGGTAGATATGAAATAGAAAATGAACAAACAGGGATAAATTTAGAAAAAAGTTGGATATGAATTGATGGAATGGATAGATATCAACAGATGAAAAAGATGAATATGATCACTGATAGATATAGAAAGAAAGAAAGAAAGAAAGATAGATAGGTTTGGTTTGATTTCTTTGTTTTAGTGGCATATCAAACTTTGTAGGTTATTTAATACCAAAGTCAGCTGTCTAGAAGAACAGTAGTGATACTATTTAACCCATAGCTGGGAGGATAAGGGGGTTCATACCTTTCCCAAGGGTATTTGCCCGAAAGTGAACGTAATAGCGCGACTAGATAGATAGATAGATAGATGTGATATGATCAGCCTTAGATAGATAGATGTGATATGATCAGCCTTAGATAGATAGATAGATAGATAGATGTGATATGATCAGCCTTAGATAGATAGATAGATAGATAGATAGATAGATGTGATATGATCAGCCTTAGATAGATAGATGTGATATGAACAGCCTTAGATAGATAGATGTGATATGAACAGCCTTAGATAGATAGATAGATGTGATATGAACAGCCTTAGATAGATAGATAGATGTGATATGAACAGCCTTAGATAGATAGATAGATGTGATATGAACAGCCTTAGATAGATAGATAGATGTGATATGAACAGCCTTAGATAGATAGATAGATGTGATATGAACAGCCTTAGATAGATAGATAGATGTGATATGAACAGCCTTAGATAGATAGATAGATGTGATATGAACAGCCTTAGATAGATAGATAGATGTGATATGAACAGCCTTAGATAGATAGATAGATGTGATATGAACAGCCTTAGATAGATAGATAGATGTGATATGAACAGCCTTAGATAGATAGATAGATAGATGTGATATGAACAGCCTTAGATAGATAGATAGATGTGATATGAACAGCCTTAGATAGATAGATAGATGTGATATGAACAGCCTTAGATAGATAGATAGATGTGATATGAACAGCCTTAGATAGATAGATGTGATATGATCAGCCTTAGATAGATAGATAGATAGATAGATAGATAGATAGATAGATAGATAGATAGATGTGATATGATCAGCCTTAGATAGATAGATGTGATATGAACAGCCTTAGATAGATAGATGTGATATGAACAGCCTTAGATAGATAGATAGATGTGATATGAACAGCCTTAGATAGATAGATAGATGTGATATGAACAGCCTTAGATAGATAGATGTGATATGATCAGCCTTAGATAGATAGATAGATAGATAGATAGATGTGATATGATCAGCCTTAGATAGATAGATGTGATATGAACAGCCTTAGATAGATAGATAGATAGATAGATAGATAGATATGAACAGACTGAGATAGATACGAAGAGACTGAGATAGATAGATAGATAGATAGATAGATAGATAGATGTGATATGAGCAGAGGAAGTAGATAGATATAGATTAATATAAACAGAGATAGATATACAAATATAGATATGAATAGATGAAGAAGGTAGACAGAGATATGAATAGACTTTAGATCGGGCAAAATAAATAGAAATGGAAATATGGTTGCCAATGCGGGAAAAAAAATTACAAGTTAGCGAGAAATAGAAAAAGTACAAGACAAAGAAAATAACCAATAAAAACTCATCGACAAAAAATGACATGGTTGAAAAAAAATCTTTTTTTTTTTTTCTTTAATTGACAGACGGTAAAAATAATTTGGAAAATGTCACGGATTTTCACTTTTAAGTCACAGCGCAAAAGTAGAATAATTATAAACCTCACGAATTTTAGAAGAAATGGCAACAAAAAAAATCGTTTCTTTAAATAAGAGTCTATTTTTATTTAAATTGGACAATAAAAAAATTGTTGTTTTTCTCCCTCTAAATAATCACGCACTGCTTAGGAATCTGCAACACCACTGGTTCTTTGGAGATCACAGAACCAATTCCAAAGATGACGGCATCTTTGGTTCCAGAATCAAGCCAGATTATCCATCTTGCTGGATTGCTGAATCATCTGTAATAAGATGACGTCGGATTGACCTTAACGTTGCCGAACAGTAAGGTCCTCGGAGAGAAGTTTATAATGTGATGACACGGAAATTGCCCCGATGTCGTCGAGTTGATACTTAAGTACGGATACCATCGAAGACATCTAGAGAGAGATTGGACTACCGGAAACAGAGCTGGCATAAAGATAGCTTGAGGTGGGAGCAGATTCTTACTCACAGAATCGTAGTCAAATATAATTATCTTCTTTTGTTCTATAATTTTTTTTTCTAATCTATAAAATATGTCCTCAAATACCAGCCGCACCTTGTATATCGTTGGCAACTCCGTGGTAGGTTTTTTCGAGCTCAGTCGGAGAGTTCTTCTCTCAAGACTATTTCAAAGCAATAAAAATTTTCTCAGAACAAGTCATATGATCCAAAAGATGGGACCAAAACAGGTATTCCCACTCCGGGTTAGAGTGGACCTGGGAGTCATGACAATGAAGATTACTGCATACATCCCAGGCCTCTAGAAGTTACGTTTATCAGCAGGGGATAGAGTCAGTGTAATCTAAGCCTCACCGATAGGACATTAGTGATTAAAGGAAGAACCGGGGCCATCAAGTCCACTGCATTGTTGAGATAAGCTAGAATACTGAGAAGAGTCCTGGAGACCCGAGGAGACTTGTTGTCTCTTGGAATTCAGGGAAAACTAGCAGATAAAAATGGTGCGAAAAACTCAAAAAGAAGCGAAATGGTAATAAACTAAAATAGTTATACGACATGAAATTGGCGGTGATACCCATTATAACTGGAGCACTCGGAACGGTCCCTTAAGGCTTAGTAAGGAGAATGGAAGAGTTGGAAACCGAAGGACACACAGGGACGATCCAAACTACAGTATTATTAAGAATGGCCAGAATACTGAGAAGAGTTTTGGAGATCTGAAGAAACTTGCTGTCTCTCGAACGCTACCGGGAAAAAATCGTAAGAAATTATCTCGTATTACAATTCATAACTTGGAGTATTTTGTTATTTCTGATGTTTAATTCTGCCTGATTTTTGGGCTGGGTACATTTGACGCTCGCGTACCGAACAGATCAGAGGTTAATTACGAAAATCAAATATTGTACAGTGAAAATTTCAGATCAGTATTCGATTAAAAACGTGTAAGGATACGGAATTATTGATCCACCTTGTTTGGTAATTTGCTAAAAAAAAAAAAAAAAAAAAAAAAAAAAAAAGAAATACATAAACGATCGATATCTTAGTGATTGATTTCATTTCCTTTTAGCGGCCATTTTTCAAACTATCAACAATCCGATTATTGATCATTGAATCGATTTTTCTTTTCCTCGAACGATTTTTTTAAAAAGGGGCTAAAACTTTGGTTCAAATAGTTTCTCCCTTCTTTTATTTCCAAGAGTGAGCAGAAAAGCACATTGCATAATTAACCCCATCACCCTCAGTCGGCTAATTCAAATATAAATCGTCTCAAATTCTTAATTCACTGACCGAGGCAATGATTTGGTTCCTTAACAAATATAAAGTGCCACCTTTTGACACTGAATCCGAATTGGAGATATTCATCTTCGGCGGTATTTCAAGGAGTCATGTCTTCGTTTGGTTTGGTTTCTTTATTTAATGGCATATCAACCTTCGTGGGTTATTTAATGCCAAAGACATCCTTGTGGGAAAGTCGGGGTGCTAATTAACCAACAGCTTGGTAAATAAGAAAATTTATACCTCTCAAAAGGGTTATAGTCCGAAAGTGAACAAAAAGGGAGGCTGTAATTCGATCTCGCTTACAAGGATGCCACAGTCCTGTACGTTAACCACTACACCACGGGGACTCCCTCTGACATGGCTTAGAATCTGATATTAAGGAACTAATCCTAATTTTATAATATTCTTGTAATCTGGTTTAGTTTCTTTGTTTTATGGCATATCAACCTTGATGAGTCATTCAATGCCAAAGCCATCCTGATTAAAGGACAGTTGTGATACTATTTAACCCATAACTGAGGGGGAGTATAAGGGGGTTCATGCCTTTCCCAAAGGTATTAGTCCAAAAGTGAACGTCATAGCGTGACTGGAGATCGAACTCTCTTACTTTGATGCCGCGGTCAAGCGCTTTAACCATTTAACCACGGGGACTCAACCTCGTGTCATCTGTCGGTCGGAGGTCATCGAACATTTTAGACCATCAACCTTTAATGTCGTCACCGATGATGATTATATCTGTGATGGCTAATCCACTAATATGGAGGGGAAAAACATAAAACGCAAATCGTTTTAGCGTTAGAACCTCGTTACTTTAGTCTCGCTGTTCAATTTCTGTGGCTATGGAAATAGGAAGAAGAGGATAACGGACTCAACGTAAGGGCTGTCCTTTTCATTCTTCTCGGAACAGGACTCTTCTCGTATCTTGCATCCGTTCCTCTTTTTCTGTTCAAAAGTTTGTCTTCTCGCACGCCTGTCACCAAATGTGAAAATGAGTGAAAAATCAAGAAATCCTTCGTTTTATTTACCACAGAACACCCAAACGTAAATTCTGCTTAGGCTGGTAGGGTTTATCCTCCCAGCTATGGGTTAAATAGTACCTCTTCTGTTCTTCTAGGAGAATGGCTTAGGCATTAAATAACCTAGAAAGGTTGATATGCCATTAAACAAAGAAACCAAACCAACCAGTCATTTGTTTACACGCAGTTAAATGATCCGTTTTATTTCAAACAATTTTTATAGCATAAGTGGTTCGTTTGCACTCAGTTTAAATGTCAAACAGTTCTATGTGACCCATAGATAGGACCTTTTCATATACTACCACTCTGGGCTATAGTGGACCTAGGAGCTATGGTAATGAAGGGGTACTCTGCATTCTCAAAAGCTCCAGCATTACTGGAGCCTCACTATCCGATAGTTTCTCGTCATATTCAGGACACTTGTAGGAGAATGGGGGTTTATCCCTCTGCAGAGAGGCGGTCGGTGTATCCAACAGCCCCAAAGTAGATGGGGTTCCAGTCTTATTGTGGTAGCCACAGATACTCTGATCAGTAGTCACACGACATTGGGCTCCGTGACTACCATAGGGTCACATTATGTCAAAACCGTGATGAAGGCAGTTCCACAAGAAGAAGTTAACTATAAAATCAAAACTGGAGAAGAAGCCTCATCATCAATCCTCTGCTGACTAGCAGGTATCCTTTGACGGGAAAAGTCAAAGAGAATGTACTCTGAAATAAAGTCATTTTGCTATGTTTGTCACTGGGCTGTTGTAACGAAAACCCAGTGAGTGGCGTAAGTATCATACAAGCGTATAATCCTATTGTTGCATACTGACCATGGCCGAGCTGTAAAAATAGGAAATGCACCTGTGTAAATAACAAGTGCATCCGGTCGAAGGTATCAAGGGAATAACCTTGACTGTCGAGAGGTTGAATTGAGTGGGCGTAAAACAATAATATAACTCGGTGCACAGGAAGTTCGAGTTAGTTGGAGATAAGATGCTGTAGAGAAAACCAGTAACCAGCAGATGGGGCCCTCAGGCCCCCGATTGAGCAGTTGCAGTTAGAGAAAAGATGCTGGAATGAGGACCATGTCCCAGAGAGGCTGGGCCCCTAGGCCCCCGGTTGAGCTTCCCAGAAGAACGGGGAAGAAACGTTGTTATGGCCATAAGAGTTGGGGTCAATATGTTGCAGTTCTGTTCGGTCTCCAACTTACACACAACCCTTCCAATAAAGTTAGAGGTATGTTTTTCTAAAGAAGTGTCTTCGCTCGTCTTTATTGTGTTGAATATGTTTCTGTATGTATATGTGTATGTATAGTTATTCATGGCTATACAACAGAACGACGTTGATGTTTCACTACCTTATCATCTTGCGCATCTTGTGTATATTGTACAAGTTCGATTAGTTATTAATTAAGATTATTGAGCTGTAATTTTCGTGATAAAAACGGCTACAATCTGTCAAAATGTGACATTTATCGTATATATATATATATATATATATATATATATATATATATTGGCCCGAGAAGTAAACCAACTGAAGGAGATTATTTTCAAGAAAATTACACAGTTCACAGGATTCCTATACGAGTAATAAGTTTAGCACCTAACCTACCCGGTAATAAAAAAGAAAAGGCATGAACCAAAAGCATTCCACAACTAGACGTGCAGGCAGTAAATAAAACCCAGGTGTCCTCGTGGTATAATGGTTAAAGAGTGGACTGCGGAATAGTAGTACGCGAGTTCGTACTCCAGTCACTCTATTACGTTCACTTTCGGGCAAATACCCTTGGGAAAGGCATGAACCCCGTTATCCTCCCAGCTATGGGTTAAATAGTACCACTACTGTTCTTCTAAGAGAATAGCTTTGACATTAAAATAGCCTACAAAAAAAAAAAAAAAACTCAAATAAAGACCCTGGATTCTTTGCATGCTAGAAATTCAGAAACTCCATGAAACTTGTTCAAAAGCACATTCATTGACGACTTATGCAGTAGACTTATTTAAACCATTTTGTAGTAAAACATAAAATCGTGTCTTATCGGGAAAGGTAGGTATACATCTAAACGATGAAGAAGAACACTTGGCATTTCCGTTTTGATAGTTAAGTGTTTCGACTCTTCAGCTGAAGTTTACCTTCTTCCGACACCATATTGACACTCCTATGAGAATCGAACCCACAACCACGTCGACGAAAATTAAACAAGCCTTGTTGATAGAACATAGAATATACTGACTGTATACTCTGCAGAAGGGTAACATCCATCCAAAAAAAAGTGGGTGTCTTCCGTATGGCATTAGACTGAATATGGTCGTGACGCTGGAGCTCTGAGGAGTATGGAGTCACCTCCTCTATTGGCATTACTCCCAGTTCTACTCTCACTCAGATTAATAGAACCTATAAGGGTCCCATCTTTGGGTCCAACAGACCTCGTTAAAAATCATTTATTTCTGAT
>CAUZXS010001774.1:17500-20000 GCA_963585895.1 Sepioteuthis lessoniana | reverse complement strand
GAATTGTTTAGAATTGAAATGTTTTGACATTTAAACTGCATACTTATGCAAAACAGACTTGTTTGAAATAGAACTATTTATATGTATAAAAATGGCTTGGCATTAAGTAACCAACGAAGGTTGATATGCCTTAAAACCAAAACAAATCAAACCAAATGATCAATTCTTGTTGAATATTTGTTTTGATTTCACTGTTTAATGACAAATAATCTTTCGCGGGTTATTTAACGCCACTGCCTACTTCGTAGAATACCAATAGTACTAATATTTAAGTGATAACGGCTGGGGGTATATGTGAGTACATACCTTTCCCCCAGGGTATGAGATCGAAAGGGAACGTAATAGCAAGACTGGTTTATTACGATGGCTCAGACCAACACTTTTGGTATAACCCAATAGGAATATCTAAAGTTATCAATGAGCACTAGTTCAATCAAGCGACTCTGATCCAAAAATATTATAGCCACATACACATACACATATAAATGGATCTGTGTTATATATACATATATATATATATATATATATATATATATATATATATATATATATATATATATATAATTCTGTTTGTGTGAAAAAAAAGCCCAGATTGTTCAATTCGCATATATATATATATACAAATATTCTATATATTCTCTCTATATATATACATCTATTGAATATATTCCACACACACACACACACATATATATATATATATGTGTGTGTGTGTGTGTGTGTGTGTGTGTGTGTGTGTGTGTGTGTGTGTGTGCGCGCGCTATTGGTTTATGAAATTAAGACGCAAACACGAAGCATGATGGGCCAGTCGGCTGAGGCTGCATAATACTGCATCTCTGTAAGGGGTAAGACATCCCCAACGAGTGTTCTGTATATGACAATAAACGTTCCAGTTATGCAGGAGTTTTAAGGAATGCACCATTTTATTGTCATCGCTCTCAGGTCTACTCAGGCCTGAAGTGTTAGGACCTGATAGGGTCATATCTCTGGGTTAGATAGATCTAAACAGGGTACTTATGTTAAACTCAATTCTTTTTAATATAACTCTTTTGACATTTAACTGTGTCTTAACACAAGTATGTAATTATTCTAAACTGAATTAATTGAAATAGAACTGCTTTTGACATTAAACCTGTGTACTTATGCTAAACTGAATTTTCAAAAACTTTTATCAAAATGACTCAATTCGTCGTTAAATGACCCAAAAATTGTTGAAATGCCGTGAATTAAACCAACCAACCAACCAACCAACCAACGAACCTGAAGAAATATAATTAATTTCAAGACATTATGATTAAAATTACATTTCTTTTTGAACCACAAAAGTTATTCTCAATTCAATCTCTTTCTTCACGCATACTTTTACTAAGCATCAAATATTATTCTTTACACAAGGTTCATTCAATGAATAAAGGTTATTTTTTAATTAGGATATTTTTCAGATTTTTTTTCCGTAGACATAATTTCTGCATTGTTTGTTATTGGTTTATAGCATTTATTTTTCTAATCATCCTCCACCCAAAATTATCTCTTCGAGAATTCAAAATGGCGGAAAACCAACAGAGTGCCAGAATAATGGTCTTTTATCAAACTTTTGGTGGCTGAGAAGTGCAAAGGAAGGGAAATTTACAGAAGAACATATGATGCGTCAAGAGGGACATTTTTTCTTTTGTCTTTTTGTTTCTTTTTTCTTTGTTTGTTTTGTTTTGTTTCATAAACATTGATACAAAATGTTAATCTTGTATTTTCAGTATGAAAATGAGGCCCTGTAGTTGAAATACACTGACACTGTGGTAAAAAAAAAAAAAAGAATCTGGGCGCAGTAATCAGTAAAAAAAAAAAAAAAAAAAAAAAGTTTTGAAAAAGTCACGATGACACTCTTCTAAGAAATACAATGACCCATGACTTGATTTTCTTTGATCAAATTCCAAGGCAGAGTTCCTTTTTTTTAAAATGAATGACGCTCATATATTTTCCAACGAAATTTCAATTCAAAATTACAAACATAAAGCAGGGCGAAATATCATTCCATTCACACACACACACACACACACACACACACACTCAAACACACGCAAACACTCAAGCACACGCACAAGAGCGTATGCACTTACATGCGTGTATTTGTGTATGAATGAGTTAGTATGTATGTGTGTGTTTGAATGAGTAATAATTTGGTGATTCTACCCATTATATGAATGAGATAAGTGAGTCTTTAGGTCACCCTCGACTAAGGTCACCAACTTTACTTTATATTTATGTATACATAGATATTTATGTATGATTGATCATATATATAATTGATATGTATGCAATCAATATAAATTATATTTTTCTTTTAATTATTAAATATTTCACTTATCTTTCTGATATATTCAACAATCAACAGTAATATATCCTAAAGTAATGATATGAACAAAAGTATGACATACTATGAGTGGTATATCATTTTCTTTTATTTTGTCGAAATTAGTATACTAATTCCAAATATATCAATGCA
>CAUZXS010001774.1:0-15000 GCA_963585895.1 Sepioteuthis lessoniana | reverse complement strand
CTAGAAAATCTTTCATTAATGGAATTAATAATAGACAACGAGACGGAAAAGAACAGATTCATCAAGAACACTATACCGTCTAAAAAATACTGTACACAAGGGCTTTACATCGTTCTCCATATCAGTATTTGAACTAAGAGAACTATTCTTTTATTACCTAAGATTACAGATGTGATATAGATTTAACTTACAAACTTGTCAATATGTTAACTTTACTATAATTCTAAGTGATTCTTTACGAGAATTTTGAAAAAAAAAGAAAATAGATATTTTTGACAAATTAACCTGCAAAAATCATTAGCATGACTTTCAGAATGCACATATCTTCTTTTTTTTTATATTAACTGCAATAAAAGTTCTTTCTTCTTTCATTAACTCCCGATTTTCATATTTTTGTTACAATATATATATATAATTAAAAAAATACTTATAATGAGTGAAGTCAATCCTCAGGTGTGTCTGTAGGGAAACATTCTGACTCAACTGAGTGGTGAGTTTTATTATCTTTTATTCATTTTTATAATTGAAATATTGCAATAATGTTTTGGATTTACTGTAATTTACTCATTTAAAATTGATTTAGTTGCAAATTTTGATAAGTTTATCTTTTCAGAACGGAATTTTTTCTCATGATGATGATCACCACTTGTCAATGCAGTTAATAATATCTAAAGATATGAAAAAATATAATTATAAGATATCCCTACTTGTCTTATTACTTCTGTTTATGCAACCTGTCTTTTTCTCTCTCAGTTTACATAATATATATATATATATATATATATATATATATATATATATATATACAAAGTCAGTCAAAATAATCTAGCACATTTGTAGGATTAATAAGAGACAAATAAAGTTAAGAGACAAAAAAGTGGTTTTATTTTCGAAAAGTACATATAATACAATTATGTTTCAATAGGTTTTGAAAATTAAATCAGTCAAATGGGATCAGTTATTGTCTACACACCGTCGAAGGCGTTCACGAAAGTTGTCAATAACTCGGTGGGTCATTTCATGGGGAATGTCAGTAATTTCTTGATGAATTGCATCTTAAAGTTATTCAATAGATTGAGGGAGATTACCGTATTCTTTGACTTGAGGTATCCCAAGCGAAAAAAATCGCACGGATTTAAATCAGGTGTGTCAGATCATTTTGCCTGACCCTATATATATATATATATATATATACGCAGACAATGCTACTCCATCGTAATTTTGATTTCCAAGAATCTGTTGATGAGATTTTCAGACGGATATTATTTTAGCTTTTATCGTCATATTAATGAAATATCGTTCTCTAATTAAAAGTAAAATATAGCAATCATGCGAATTTAACTCGGGGAAATGGTATAAAACATTCGCTTGGAGTTTCCATTTGATGCTGCCTATAAATATCATGTTGGGCTTGGTAATTTTCTATTTTATTGGCACTGTTTGAAAAAAATACCATCAGTTTTTGAATTGTTCAGCAGTGCACTTGTTTCCATTTGTGTGTTGATTTATCTGCTCGTTTTTTTTTATCACATTAAAAAAACAAAAAAAAAAATGAAAACTGAACCATTATATTTTGACAAAATTTAAGTAAAACTAGGTCTGAAATCATTGAGACTGGTACCAACGCTATAAAATAGGATTATTTGCTTTATTTAAAGGCATATCAGTCTTTGTGGATTATGAAAGAAGAGTTCAAACTTATCCATAGCTAGGCGGAGAAGATAGTTCAAAACTTCCACTTGGACTGTAGTCAGAAAGTGAACTCAATAGTTCCTCTCGAATTTGAACTCATAGAGTTGTGACAGAGTAGCACTTTAACCATTTACGCCACGTCATCAAGTTAAGTAAATTCCTTGGTTTTATTTAGTTCAATTTCATGGCATATCAACCATTGTAGGTTATTTAACGCCAAATCCATTTTTATACATATGAACAGTTATATTTCAAACAGATCACTTTAGCATGGGTACATAGTTTAATGTGAAAAACAATTCTGTTTAAAGCTATTCAGTTTAAACGAAGTAGAGTATTTTGTTTACACATGTCAAAACAGTTTTATTTCGAACAATTCAGTTTAGAATTAGTTTGTAGTTTAAATGTCAAAACAGTTCTATTTCAAACAATTCCGATTAGCATAAGTACACAGTTTAGTTCCATTCGACACATGAATAGAACCATATCAGGTGCTTCCACTCGGACAGAGTTGACCTGAGAACAAGGGCAATTAAGTAGTGCTCCGGATTCTCCAAAGCTCCAGCATTATTGATTGTTTAGTGTCATATCCTGGACACTCGTTGGAGGAATCTTGCCCCACTGTACAGATGCAGTCGGTGTATTCTGCAGACCTAGTCGACTGGCCCAAGCAGCAGTTGAAATAATGAAACCTGGAAAGGCATTCTGCTAATAAAAGAAGTAAGACATTTGAAAAAGATAACAGTCCGGTGCCGAAGTATAGAAAAGAGATTCGAACAGTATATTTATATTCGGCTCCTACTACACAGGATTTGACACGAGATCAAATCTCCCGAAATTCGGATTATAGAGGTGATTATTGGAGGGGAAGGTCGGATCTCACCCGAAACTCAAACACGGTTCATCTCTGCTTGTCATCGGCACACTTGGTGCAAGGTGAGCCGATGAGCCTAGCTGAACAGGACCCAAACATGAGTCCAGGCATGGATGTAAGATTATAGCTTAAACCGGACCACGGGGTCTAGAGCTATACAAAGGTGCCAATATTGTTGTTCGTCCTGCCGAAGGTGGCTCAGCCAATGCTGGGGGCCTTCTGGCCTCGAGTCTGCCTTTGATGGACAATGCCCTCTCCGACACGAATGCCAGACAGTCCAGCTAAAAAGATGTCTGAGGGCAAAACCAACAGAAAATTTATCCCCGGAGCAATGATTTGTAAGAGAGATTTGTTAGGCTTTGATTGACATTTTCGTTGTCTAATGCCAAGCCAGTTTTCTGATGATTTAGAGATGAGACCAGTTGTGGCCATATTTATTCAACTGCTTTTGGCGCCAAAACCGCAAGATTTTCCAATGACCACTTGTGATCCTACGTTCAGAGCACAGAAACCGATGCCGAATTTTTACAGATAAATGGGAGGAAACAAATGTTCGGTCTAAGGCTGTGATGAAGAACTTTCCCTCGTACCAAGGCCAAAGAAGGCTTGCCAATTTCCTTCACAAGATCAAAGGGCTACTCACCATGTATTTCATTTTCTAACCTGGAATATAATCCTGAAGGTTTTACCTTCCTTTATTACTGGGAAATATTGAACCAGTTTCCTTAACGGAGAACTCGTTTTCAGAGGAAAAGATTTGAGGACAAGGAAAACATTTAGAATATGACCTTGGGACTTAGCAACATATAAAAATCATATTAAAAGTTCAGAGACCAAATACTCAAAACCTCACACACAGACACATATGTATATAAATATGTAGGTACAGTACTGATACACACACACACACACACACACACACACACACACACACACACACATATATATATATATATATATATATATATATATGTATATATGCACAACACATACATTTAAGCATTTGGAGTGTATATATATATATCGGGCTACTCGTCCGGTATTCCCACCTCTCTCTCTCTCTCTCTCTCTCTTCGTTTGGCAGAGTTCTTTTTTTGTTTAATAACATATGGAACTTCATTGGTTATTGCAATTCCGAAGCCACCCCTGTAGAGATATTCATTTGAGAATGATAATACGTTCATACCAAGAGTATTAGTAGAAAACTGAATGTAATTGTACGATCACAGTTCGAACACATATACAGCCATGTTGCAATCCAGAATGATAGCCAAATAGCCACGAGGTATCCCTCTAACATTTCATTCTTTTAACTGAAGTTGAATTACATTACAGAATCTGTCCAGAAAATGACCTGAGAAAAAGGAGACTGATAGCTTTTTATCTAATCTTCGATTCAATGCATTTTATATAATGCCATCGTTATAATATAGTCTATTAAATATAACTAGATTCATTTAATAGCTGAAATTTTTCAAATCATTTTAATCTTTACTGCATAACTTTTTAAGTAAAAACAGGTATGTTTCCTGTCTTAAGAAAGTTGATGTGATGGAAAAAGTTCCAGGCATTCATTTTCCATAAAATATGCTACCTGAAAACCCATTCGGTTTTGATGCGTTGACGTCATGAAGTTTAAGATGGAAATATATCTCTGATGACAAGAAGTACGTAAAGGAAAAAGATTATATATATTTATATATATATATATATATATATATATATATATATATATAGACAGAGAGAGAGAGAATGAACTAGGATGAGAGAGAAAGAGAGAGAGAGAGAGAGAGAGAGAGAGAGAGAGAGAGGAGGCGTAATGAAAGCACTTTTGGTACTTTTAGTTTGTTCACACAAGGTGTCACTAAGATAGTTGTTGTGGCAAGGGAGATGAATCTCTAACCAAGAAAAAAAGGGTTTCTATTCAGATCATGATACCAGTAAAAAAGACAGACAGACAGACAGACAGACAGAGACAGAGAGAGGAAAAAAGAAAGAATCAAAAACTTTTAGTTCCGTGTCTGACTTTTCTTCTATTCTTCTGATCACATGACCAAGAAAGCAAATAACCCTTTCCTGAGATGTACATCAGTTATCTCTCTTGCAAATACCAATGTATTTTGATAATCTCTCATGGTTATTTCGCCAATCGTCCAAATTAAGTCAGCCGATGCAAGCATCGAGATTGAAATCTCAAGTGCGTCAGATTATTCCTCAAAGGCAAACTCTCATTTCTACCTACGAAATCTAACCTCAAGAAATGACATAGAGGATATAGAATAATGTAGCGTTCATATGAATAACAGAACCCGGCGTTTGCTTGAGAAATGTTTCTTTATAGACTTGTTTTCCCTGGGGAAATAATCGTTTTCTTTTGTTTTCCTTTTTTACAGTATGACGACGAACACGTGACTGTGATCGATTTTACTCAACTGAGTCAAGATTCAATGTATCCCGAAACATTTCTCCATTACATGAGATTCAGTTTTGATACTCACATATTCGTTGAAGACACATCTGTCGTTAGATGTTGGTTATTAGGCTCTTCTCACTTGAGCTGTGTTACACGCTCCCATACTCAAAAGACATCAAATAAGTGCATTGCTTCCTTTATCTTGAAGGAAACGATCAGTGGTTTCCTTCAAAGTAACCCCTCTGTAGCGTATTACTTAAGAGAGCCGTCCGTTTAACCTAATTGTTTTTAGCGTAGACAATGAAATTGGTGACCCGAGATCAAATCCTGGATAATGTTTTTTGCAATTCACTCCGTGCTATTGCCCTCGAGAAAAATACGTATCAATCAGTCTGCTCTCCTACTATGGATACTTAATGATAAATTATAGGATAGGATAGGTTTTTTTAACCTCGGTTAGGAAACAAGTCAAAAAGGAAAACACCAAATTGAAACCAGCTGTACTCTACTAAGAAATGACCTTGTGCCACACCCTGGCCATGGGAGAGTGGTTTAGTAAATATGTACTTTGAAGAAAAACATTCATTCAATTAACATATTGCTCAGATATGACCACACAATAATTTGTCGGTGGATCATGATTTTGCTTTTTTCCCGATTACTTGGGAACAATGATTATCACCGCTTCAGAAAGTCCCTGATATGGTTTCTGGCAATAACAATTTGCCGTGTATCACAGCTTCCCAAATTATACGTTTTACCTATTCTGCAATACTCAACACATGAAAATGAAATATCTGAAGCCGACATACAATTTTTAAAACTGTGACGTCAACAGTTTTTACATATCTTTTTGTCATAGTATTTTAGTTTGTCTATTAGCGAAAAACTGCTTATAAAAAAATTTAGTTGCCTGAATGTTTTAAAGGTGGAAAATGTAGAATGTATTATGATTCAAATCATTACAATTGGCATCAGATGATTGGTTGGTGGGGGGAGGGGTTACGGCTTATCAATCTTAGTAGGTTATTCAATGCCAAATCTATTTTATACAAATAAACAGTTCTTTTTCAAACGATTCATTTTGCTCAAGTACACAGTTTAATTGTCAAAAACATTTATTTCAAACTATTTAGTTTAGTCAAACTGTTGTTATTCAAGCAATTCTCTTTAGCCTAAGTACGCAGTTTAGCTCTATTTGACCCATAGATAGGACCCTATCAGGTCCAACCACTCCGGGTCAGAGTTGACTTTGGAGAGATGACTAGGAAAAGGTACTCGACATTCCCCAAAGCTCCAGCATTACAGGGAGTTCACTATCATATTTTAAAGTCTTATCCAGGACAATCGTGTGGGAGTTTTACCCGTCTGAAAAGGTGCAGTAATGTATTCTACAACCCCAGCCGACTGGCTATAACAACATTAGAGGAATATATCAAACTAAGAAGGTTTTTTTTTAATATGAAATGCTTGATATTTATATATTTATCTGAGTCATTATCCTTGGAATATTACGACTTTATAAAGTGGCCAGCCCAAAGGCGCAATGCTTGGAGTGTTCGACAATGGTTCGAGAGACTGGGGTTCAACCCCAAGTCGAGTCATTCTAAAGACTAAAAAAATGGTGCTTGATGCCTTCTTGCTTAACGCTCAGGATTATAAGGTACAGATAAAGGGTAAATGGAAAAGATTAGAGCTCACCCCTCCATTTCGTTGTAGTAGCTATCGATAAGGGAGCCTTTGGGTCTCCTTTGACAACGGTCGGCTATTTAACTTATGAAGTAAAAGTGTATTTTTTTCTTGGGTACTTTCTGAGTGAACAACCTTATCTGCTTTATTGTTTACACCCTGATATATGCAAATCATTACATTCTGCAATGAGATCGGAATTGTACGTTTATGTGTAGGTTATTAGTAGGTTTAATATGATAGACAGTAAAAACGTAAACCAGTACAGAGATACTCCATAGCTGTTGATAATATGAACTCTTGTTAAACATGAAATATGGCATCGAAACAATCGCTATAAAAAAGTGTAATACTAAGGATAGGAATTTTTGTGGAGTAGCGCGTATTAACCCCCATTTACTCGGTATACAATCAGCTTATTCTAAACCCCGTCGACAATAGGGTTAGTCAACCCAAAATTTCATATTGATATTTGCTTAACATATAGTATATGCAAAAATGTATGACATATGAAGAGGAGGAGTTTGCGTAACGGTTATCTCTAAAGGAAATGGAATCTGCGATCCAAATTTAGACATGGCTTTATGTTTTAATTTGGTGCGAATACCTTTCAAAAAGGCATGAATCCATTTGTTATCTCCCGCAGTTATATGTAAATAGGTAGTGATACGAGGTTCTTTACACATGATAGGCCAATCGGTTGGTCGAAAAAAAAAAAACAAGAACAAAAAATCCTATAAATTCACGCCAGCCATATTCAATTAAAAAAATTCACTTTATACCTGCATCCTACCCATACCTCATATATATATATATATATATATATATATATATATATATATATATATATATATATATATGTCATCCACAGACAGACTGTTTCGTTGCACCACAACTCATTAGTGTGGCTAAATACGAGAGATGCTTCAATCTGGGATCGAAAGCTTGCTGACTTTACCTCAGGGTGATAATATAAACAAACTGTGTGTGTGTGTGTGCGAGTGAAGAGAGAGAGAGAAATATATATATATATATATATATATATATATATAGAGAGAGAGAGAGAGAGAGAGAGAGAGAGAGAGAAAAGAACAGACAAACAGACAGAGACAAAGTGAGAAAGAACGGTTGGTAGAGTGTAGTCAGCACATTAGTCTCCAAGAACATCACTCGTCTTCTGAGATGGAAATTTACGTGGACTCATCAGTTGCATCAGCCTATGCATAAGTCAGGATTTACGAATACACCTGTTAAGTTCACATTCCTACACTGCTTAGTTCTGCATACACACACGCACATAAATACAAACTCTCTCTCTCTCTCTCTCTCTCTCTCTCTCTCTCTCTCTCTCTCTCAGAAACACATATGTGTGTGTGTGTGTGTGTGTTCACTAGTAATATTTTGGATATGTAATATGTGTAAATTTATTCAATTGCTTTTATCACTCGGATACATATGATGCATCATTTCCTGTCCATAGCACAGGGTTTTGGTAATTAAGAACATGATATATCCACAACGGTAAGCTTGGTCTGGTATCACTTTATTCAAGGATACAAAGCAATAGAAGAAATACAAATTTAATAAATAAAACTAACGAGGGCCGAGCAACTTTTTACAAAACAGAACCTTACAAAAAAAAAAAATGGTTCGTTCAAACTCTCGAGGTGTTATTACGCCCACATTTGGTCTAATACGCTTGGAAAATCTACGAAACCCTTTACCAATGCTGTCTTCCAACGGGGATTGATTCATCATCAAATAACTAATGAAGGTTTAATGCCTATAAACAAAGAAACGAAACCAAACATCACACAATATCACCAAAGCAGGAAGTTTATAGAATAAAAGAAGATACAGTAAGAAAATCTGTTTTTGTTATCAGAAGGAGAATTAAAATGATTAATACTCCTGTATTTGTTAATAAATCTAAAAATTGGTGAGAATGCTAAGCGTATTCTAGGAAAAAAAGGATTCAGATAACTTCTTCTACAAAGGATCGATCTCAGTACCAGGAGTTCAGCTGAATGGCTCCGCGATAGGCACCTTTAGGCTAGTGGCTTTCATATTTATTTATCAATGTGCGGTCTTGGCTGCTTCTCTGAATTTGTCTGCGAAAATGTGTCAATAAAAGTGGGTGTATGCAAATGAGTAGGCGGTACATATATATTGGCCGAGTATACACGAGAGCTTCTATTTGAAGAATTGTTCGCACTCAGAAGCAATAGGGGAAGATCAAAATTTTGGTGTATATATATATATATATATATATATACTCCATGCATGTACATATATGCATATGCATCTGTGTGTGTTTGTGTGTGTATGTGTGCACCATGTAATATAGATTATACATATTAGCTATTATAAGTAGATCCGTAATTAAATATATGCACACGCCCTTTGACATGTAAACAATGATGCATGTCTGGATCAACTTAACTGGGTATTTTTAATTCTGATTGTTAAAAATACAACTGTCTACTTAAAAGTATATGAACATATTTTTGAAAAAATTGTATCTATTTGAATAAGCACCTGGGTTGGTGCTGAAAATATTGAATTGAATCAAAGTCGCATTTAACAGGTGATAATACATTGATTTCATATATAATATGTCACAGAATTGTACTTAGAGTGACAAAAAATGTGTCACAATATTTCACAAATATAAAAACCATATAATAATAAATAACGTCGTTTGGTATCTTTGAACATCAATACATAACACTTACCAGAGCAGCATTAAGAGAAAACTAAACTATCCTCAGAACATACACGCACATTTTTTTAAATATTGCTAACATGAATTTACACATTGATGATACGACCAAGTATGAATTTATTGAACTGTATAGATTTTACCTTGTATGAACAACTGCCACTTCAACTTTTGTTACATTGCGCTTAGATACTCGTCTAAAGTTTGTCTAGTAATGTTTATGTGTACATTGACAACTTCATAGTCTTGGTTTGGTTTAAGATGGCTTATTTGTTTAATATCATTCCAAACCCTTATGGCTTATTTAACGCCGATATTTTACTCATTTGTAAATATCTTATTATAATCAGAATCTAAATGAAAAATATAGTGTTATATTTTATAATTATTCCTTTATAGTCTGTTAATGTAGATGTAATTTTATGTTTTGAAGTAAGATTTGTATTTAATAATAATAATAATAATAATAATAATCGGTGGACGAGCTGATACCATTCAAATTACAGCTTTGCTTAGATCGGTCTGAATACTGAAAAGTGCCCTGGAGACTTTAGAATCGAAAGAAACCGAAAATAAATTTGAAAGTTAAATTGTAATAAAAATCATAATAATAATGATAAAAAAAACAACCAAATCTCTACCAGAAGACCAGACCTACGGATTGTCAACGCAAAAAAAAAGAGAACCTGTTGAATAGTGCACTTTACCGTCCCGGTTGACCACAGACTAAAATTAACAGAAAACGAAAAGGGAGATAAATGTGAAGACCTTGCTAGAGAACTAAAAATAAACAATGCAACAAGAAGAAGATTTTGATACCGATTGTATGTAATTGGTGCAATTGGAAAAATCCACAAGGATTAATAAAGGGTCTAGAAGACATAGAAATCAGAGGGCAATCAGAGACCATCTAGACTACCTCATTTTTAAGATCGAGCAGAATAGTAAGAAGTCCTGGAGACTTGAAGATACTTGCAGTCGTTCAAACTCCAGTGAGAAACCATTAGCAAACGCTGGCATGGAAAGATCTTAAAAGAGTAAAATAAATATTAATAATCCGTTGGCACGCACTATATCTTAAAATATCTTTTTCAATACTAATTATAATAAAATAGATATATTTAACGCATAGTTGGGATCCTAAAAGCTACTTCTACGTAGTCTCTTTGGAAATTTGAGAGTTAGAGGAATAAAGGGAGACTACACTTCACATAATTTTAGAAATTCTCTACCACATACACTTTTGTGTCATTCTCATACGCGTCTGAAGACTCTTTAAGGGGATATAGTCAAAGTGGTCTAAGCTTCACTAATATGTGGGTTTTAGATTTATCTTAATTACTATTAATACATGTGTGTATGTATCTGCGATCTTCGAAATTGTTTGGCAATAAGAATGTACACGCTTTTGTCAAGGTTGAAAATATTGCAATGATTTTGGACATTCGATATATATATATATATATATATATATATATATATATATATATATATATATATATATATATATATTTACTAGTTGTACTCTTAACGTATTTTTCATTGATTATCAGAGAATGAGAGTTAACTACAAACACCAACTAGTCATTGGTAATCAGCCTGAAATTTATCTCAAATTTGGTTTGTCGAATAATCTTAATAAGCAATATGCGTAAACTTAAATAGCACGTCACACTTTACATATATATATATATATATATATATATATATATATATATATATGGAGAGAGAGAGGGGGTGGGAGAGAGAGAGAGAGAGACTTTTCTTGATATTAACAATATATCAGATTTTTATCTTCATTTATTGTAAAAATCTTTTTTCACTCTTAATTGCTATTGAATTCGTTACTCATTAAGAGTCTCATAATTGGTGATTGTCGCTAAACAATCCTATGTTGAGCTAATATTTGTGTATATATATATATATATATATATACTCATAAACACATAGATGGAAAGAGGAAGGAAGAGAGTAGATCAACATGTAAAACACACACGCATAGGTAGATACACTTTCGTACACACACACACACACACACACACACACAAACACACATGCACATTGTATATATATATATATATATATATATATATATATATATATATATATATATATATATATATATACATGGGTTGACTATGTCTTAACAAAAGTTAAATAGTATTTAATACGCATAAATTATGCTTAATACAAGTTATAAATACATAAAAACATATATACATGTATTCTTCTATTTCTCTCTCTCTCTCTCTTTATCTCTATTTCTCTTTCTCCTACTCTCCCTCTCTCTCTATATATGTGTGTGTGTGTGTGTGTGATATACATATGTTCATATATATATATATATATATATATATATATATATATGCGTGTGTGTGTGTGTGTGTGTGTATGTGTGTGTGTGTGTGTGTGTGTGTGTGTGTGAACAAGCAGAAATGGATATAAAGAGTGAGGTAAAAAAAACGTCTTATTTATAGCTGGCAGCATTAATATCTGTGCGTATACGTGGTTCTTTTGAAATACGTAGTTATGAGTGATTCTATTTGAGTGGTGATATTAACAATTGCGTCTGACCGATTCAGAATGTTTCATTCTGATAGGCCGAAATCAATTCCTGCTGTCGTGTGAGTTCTCGAATCTGCGTCTGTGATATTGCGAGAGTTCACGTGTACGTAACTAGCGACAGGAGTGTCTATCCACGCGAAACCATGCATGGGTTTCCCCCCTGCCCGTGATAGTGCATGCAGCAGCCCGTGTAGCTGATAATGATTATAATCGCGCTAATTTGGAGCTGATATATAGAATTCAAAAAACCGTAACCCTGTGTGTGAGTTTGAGCATGGGAGTCAAATGCTTATGCTGCTTATATCTTTCCTTATTTTCACATCAAAAGAAACGGGCCGAAAAGTTTGCAAGTACCATTAAGGAGAAAACCTAAACGATTGTAACAACTAATAACAATGCCATTAAAAACACCATCCACCCTCACATCAGCACCATGACCATTATCATAATCCAAAAGTATGACAATATTGGAAAAACTGCCAAACACTACCCTCTGCCATTACTCGCACATAAACAGAATTACTTCTGCCGGCATTATTGCTATTCACAGATTTACGAAGTAATTCTTCTTGTATTTCTGCTACAAACGCACAAAGAGTTGTAATGACTAGTACTTCTACTATGTCATGACTACCAATAATAATAAAAGTGGGAAAAGACCAAGGACAGCAATACAAAAAAAAAAACAATAACAACTAAATAAGTTGCATGATGGCTACTGAGATTTGAGCATGATATGATAACATCATAAATGCCACGAAACATTAACATCAAGATAAATAATAATAATAAGAATAATATTGATTATTATCATTATTATTGGAACATGAGGGTATCTGTGATATCAATCCTAGTTGTGTCTTTTGGAACGGTCCCTAAGAACCTAGAAAAAAAGGCTTGATGAACTAGAGATTAGATTCGAGGGAGAATTG
Organism: Sepioteuthis lessoniana; assembly: GCA_963585895.1. Classification (NCBI taxonomy): domain Eukaryota; kingdom Metazoa; phylum Mollusca; class Cephalopoda; order Myopsida; family Loliginidae; genus Sepioteuthis; species Sepioteuthis lessoniana. Next base: position 2,113 of record CAUZXS010001774.1, on the reverse strand, counting down.
AGACCATGTCGACCGCAGCATTGATAATAGCAGCAAGAATGCTGAGAAGGATCTTCAATAAAAACCTAACAGCAATTAAAACTTGTGGGAAACTGTTGAAACGAGTAAAAAGGTTATATGATAAGAAGGGAAATATTCAAAAAAGTTCTGGAAGATTGGAAAAAAGAGGAAGAATCCAGACCATCCAGACGACAGCATTTTAAAGATTAGCTTGATTACTCAGAAGAGTCCTGGAGACATGAGAAGACTTGATATCACTTAGACCCAAATGAAAGACCTCCAATTAAAACTGGTCTGAAAAACTCGTACGAGATAAAATTCTACTACAAGTACTAATACTTAAACTAATGATAATACGAATATTTATTTGTTATTTCAGAGGAAGAATCGAGACCATTCAGATCATGACAGTGTTGAAATTAGACAGCGATTTTAGATGAGTTATTGAGACTTTAGGAGACTTCAGGGAAAATATCATTTAAACCTGGTGGGGACAAAACTCATTCGTGTTGGAATAATTAGTAACGTTTGAAAGTTCCACATAACGTTTCGATAGAAATGAAGAACTGCTGAATTTAGGAAACATGCTACCACTCGATCTCTCGCAATAATAAACTGATAACTGGTGTGAACACATATCTGCAAATAATAATAATAATAATAATGATAATAATAAAGACTGGAGTACTTGGAGGTTGAAGGGGGAGTGGAGATCATCCAATCTACTGCATTATTGAGAACAGTCAGAATACTGAGAAGAGTCCTGGAGACTTGAGAAGACTTGATGTGACTCAAACTCCAGTGAAAAACCATCAGCTGAAACTGATGTGAAAAACTCTCAAGGAGTAAATGATAATTATGATATACTGAAAGAAAACGAAAAGAAAGATAAGTACCTCGGCCTTGCCGGCGATTTGAAAAAAACTGTGGAATATTAAAGTGACAGTAATACCAATTATAATGAGTGCTCTTGGCGCAGTCATCAAAGGATTGATAAGAGGGACTGGAAGACATGAGAATAAGAGTAAGGCATTACTCAGATCGGCCAGAATTCCGAGGAGAGTCCTGGACTTGAGGAGATTTGCTGTCACTCCAACTCCAGTAAGAAACTATCGGGTGTGAAAAACTCGAGAAGAAGAAGAAGAAGAAGAAGAAGGAGGAGGAGGAGCAGGAGGAGGAGGAGGAGGAGGAAAAATGATTAGCAGAAACAACTTTGGAAGAGAGAAAATTCAGTCAACTAAAGAAATTTACATTTGCAGGAAAACCTATCACTAATAATAAGTGAATGATTGCTTTAAAAAGAATAAAAAGAATTCTAAAAAACATAAGCCTAGTTGAACAGATGATATAGTAAAATCAAACTCTAATTACATTTTTGAGTTCTTCAAATTGTCAAATGTGTGCCTTATTAGGTTGGATCGGTCGTTGTTTGTTCTCTTAACAAGTATAACATTTTAAAATAAGATAAAATTGAAAGATAAAAGTATGTCACATTAATCAGATCTAAAACAATTACATTTGTTTTGATACTGATAAATTCAGGGATAAATTGATAACGTTACTGAAATAACGCAAATTACATCATTGCAAAATAAAAAAAAATATATTGACAAAAATTTAAGAATGGAAAAACACCAGTAGTTGTGAGTGATACTATTCGAGGTAATTTTCCAATAAAGTACGTGGCAAACACCAATAAAACCCGATGTAGCAAGATTGAACAGAAAGTTTTTTTAACAAATTAATACATGATAGAAAAAGGTTTTAAAAATTAAGAAAGTAAAGAAATTTTTACAATAAAAATTGTCGTTTTACACACACACACACACACACACACACACACACACACACACACACACACACACACACACATATATATATATATATATATATATATATATATATATATACTCACACATTCATACAGGCGCAGAGTTATATATATATATATATATATATATATATATATATATGTGTGTGTGTGTGTGTGTGTGTGTGTGTGTGTGTGTGTGTGTGTGAGGGTGAATTTATCCAAAACCTTAACCACAGGCGAGATAAGATAAAAAAGCCAATTGCTAAGTGGAGTACAGTTAGTTTGAATTCAGAGTTTCAT
>CAUZXS010001773.1:52500-67500 GCA_963585895.1 Sepioteuthis lessoniana | reverse complement strand
AGAGCTACCTTTTTGATAGCTACTACACCAAGGTGTAGGAGAGGGCACTACTCCTTTCCCTGGAATGCTCCACTTTACCCTTGATCCTTACCTTTAATGCTGAGTGTTAAGCAAGGTAGCATCAAGTCCCATTTTTTGAGTCTTTGGTATGATGCAATGTAGGATTGAACCCAGGTCTCCCAGGCCATTGGCAAACACTCTAACCATTATGCCAATGTCCGGTAAGATGGAAAAAGCCAAACAAAATCAATAATTAAAAAAATAAATGAATAAATGAAATACAATGAATTAAAAAGTTGAAAACAAATATGCCATTTCAGATTTAATATGAAACTTAATCACCTGACCTGGAAAGAATAAAAATTTAACAATTATATACACCTATGCAAACAAATAAATCCAACAAATCAAAACTGATTTGAAGGGCTACCCCTTAAAAAGAACACAGTCAAAAAACCCACACAAAACATTCAACTAACCAACCTAGTCAAGTCATGGCTAGTTTAAAACACACTTCTCCTTCCAGTCAAATAAAAACACATTAAAACAGGGGCTCTACAAGAGAGATGCCGATTCTTCAGACCAACAGTTATGCTACACCAACAGTGTGTGTGTGTGTGTGTATATATATATATATATATATATATATAGCTGTTGGGCTTGAAATGGGAGATGTTAAATGGGCGTAGGCACAAAGATAAATGGCTACAAAAAAAAATTATTGATTTTGTTTCATATTTTATTTACTCCTCTTTATATCAGGTTTATTTGTGTATAAATTGATTCTTTTTTTAAAAAATCCTGTTTCCAACAAAGTTTTCCGGAAGATACTTTCGGTGAAACCTGAGTAGGCAACTTCAAATATTCTATTTGGTTCAAAAAAACCTGCAAATACTGAGCGTTTTTAAAAGTATTTGATAATTCTGTGACTAATTCAGATTTCTTTTCTTTTTCCAAAATCAGTATATTTTAGTGGCATATCAACTCTTGTGGGTGAAGCAAATAGTTTAAGAATAGATATTTTTGTTTTTTCAAATGAATTGTCAGATTAGTTTTATTTTGTTTATTTAATCATACATCAATGCCTTGTGGGTTATGTATTGCCAAAACTAAAAGCTCAACTAGATAAATAATTCAAACTTGTGCAACGGGAACACAACATCAATATATAAAATAGATAAAAATTTAAGCAAAAATCTGTGTAAAAATCATGTAAAATAATTCTAAATATTTTGATATTTGGCTATATATATATATATATATATATATATATATATATATATATATGATAATAATCCTTATTGAACAGTTCTTTTTAATGCAGAGATGGTATCCTAACAGGTATTACCAATCCAAGATAGAATTGACAAGAGAGTAATGGCAATGAAGGAGTACTCTATATTCACCCAAACTCTAGGACTGCAGTTTCACTGTCAGATGTGATTTAGTGTCATACACAGGACATTCATTGAGAAAAACCTTACTCCTCTGCAGTGGTGCAGTCAACATATTCTTCAGCCCTATCCAACTGGGGAGAGGATGCAACAACTGTAGTCCCATACTGCTCTCTCATAACTCAGAGTACCACCAATAAAAAAAAAGTTGATTTTCTTCTTAACCAAAGACACCAGGATCTTATTTCAAGTGGAACATTCATACAACCAAAATGGATATTATTATCTTATATACTTGAGTAATTAACAATATTTTAAGACCAATTTCCATCTTTAAAAAAGGTGGGGGTTATTACATGAGATATGTTTTTGAAACATCAAAGCTCACCTTGTTTCTTGGCTTAACTTTGATCCAAAGAGTCCCGAGCACAGCCTATGCCAAAACAAAAGCTATTCATGAGATTTTTTTATTATTTAACATTGTTTACTTTATAACACCTGTGTTATATGTACAAATATTATAAATTGTAAACAAAGTTACAAATAACTGTTAGTAGTGTTTTTTTTACCATGTTCGAATATTCAAGTAAACACAAAAGGCTACACCAAAGTCTATACTACATTTTTCATTTATAGTATTACATTGATTTTAATTGTATTAAATTATTATTATGTCATTGGATGTTGAAGAAATATTTTTGTAGGTTAGCATAGTTAAAAGTTAGGGGTCATTCATTAAACACAATATCAGATTAAAAAAATTGTTGTGGCAGTTCATTAACTGACTATATAGGATAGGTATTATTTATTAACATCTTTAGAGGTCTTATTTAACATCCTGCCAAGTGTCTAGCCACCCTCCTACTCATTAGGGTTAAGTAAGTACAATAGGAGGAACCATTTTAGTCATGGAGCACATAATCATGTGGCAGTTAGCACTGGGTTATATGGTACGAGTAGTACCGACCCAAAAGGAATTGAATATAGAGTTTAACTATATATATATATATATATATATATATATATATATATATATATATATATATATATATATATTGTCATCCACAGACAGACTGTTTCATTCTATCAGAACTCTTCAGTGTGGCTAGACATGTAGGATGCTTGAAGCCAGGATTGAAACCTGTTCAACTATATGTACCACACTGGCTAAGGGAATTAAATGGTATTATATAGAAACAGCAGCAGCAGCGTCCATTTGTTTACATTTTTATACCCTATCTGCTACCAGAGTGCTCAATTCTTTCGAAGAGCTTTGCATAATGCGAGCGGTGTATATATCCTAATATATGCAACCAATCATCTAACACTTCCAGTTTTATTAACTCAGGATTACTACTTTTTTGGGGGAGGTTTTATTTATATATATATATATATATATATATATATATATATATATTTTTTTTTTTTTTTTTTTTTTTTTACATAGTCATTAATAATAATGCTCAAGTATGTTGAAAAAAAAAAAAAAAAAAAGAGAGAGAGCCTCCAGAAGATAAACCATTTTTCGTTAACAGAACAGGAAGTTTGGTTTGGTTGGGTTTTATGGCCAAGCAACCATTGTACGTTGTTTAGTGCCAAGTCAGGTTCATACATATGTATTAGATATAAATGACTTACAAACGTAAGTTAACAAAGTTAAATGGTTCCAAGTATTGCTATGTATCACTAACTCAATTAAATATCAGTCATTTGTTTACACACAGTTAAATGATCAAACAGTTCTATTTCTAACAATTTAATCTAGCATGTTAACAAAGTTAAATAGTTCCAAGTATTACTATACATCATTAACAATTCAATTACATATCAGTCAGTTATGACCGATTATTAAGGGTCAAAAAATAAATAACTCGACACAGAGATATGAGGTGCCACACATATGTATCCAAGTTTCTGAGGAGGGCTTCCTTGGTTCATCGTACATGAAGACAAGCAAGGTGCTTATTACAGCTGGTTTGGTTTGGTTTCTTTGTTTAATGGCTTATCAACCCTTTTGGGTTATTTAATGCCAAAGCTATTCTCCTAGAAGAACAGTAGTGGTACAATTTAACCCATAGCTGGAGGAGAAGAGGGTTCATACCTTTCCTAAGGGTATTTGCCCGAAAGTGAACGTAATAGCGTGACTGGAATACGAACTCGCTTACTATGATTCCACAGTCCATCGCTTTAACCATTACACCACAAGAACAGCTGCTCGCTCTACCAGCTTAGTTCTTGATTAATATACCCTTTGGGTAAGTCCATTATTCTGGTCATAGGTGAGTCACCTACAACACAGTCATTTGTTTACAAACAGATAAATAATCAAACTTTTCTATTTCTAATAAATCAATTTAGCATGAGTCAAAATTAAATGTTTCCAAGTATTGCTATGTATCACTAACAATTCAATTAGACACGAGACATTTATTCATACACAGTTAAATGATAAAATAGCTTTATTTCTAACAATTCAGCTTAGCATAAGTCATTTATTTACACTCAGTTTAAATGTCAAACAGTTCTTTTTGACCTATAGATAAGATCCTATCAGATGCTACCACTCCTAACCACATAGAGCCTGGGAGCAATGGCAATGAAGGGGTACGCTGCATTCCCCAGAGTTCTAATTTTACTGGAGCCTCACCATCAGACTGTTTAGTGTTATATCCGACACTCATTAGGAAGGTCTTACTCCTTTGCAGAGATGTAATCGGTGTTATCTACAGCCCCAACCCACTGTGCTAAGAGCAGGAAGTGTAAGATGATTGGTAGCAAAGGTATGCAATAACAAAACCAATAAGAATAAACGAACAGCTGTTACAAATAACTCAAGAATTAATATTTCCTTCAATGTAACAGCTGGATCATAAAATCGTGCATATATATATATATATATATATATTATATATATATATACACACACACACACACACACATCAATCACACAGCTGTTTTGTCACCTAAATGACACTTTTCCCCGATTCAAAAAGGTAAATAAAAAAACAATAAAACTAAGTCATGTTTTAGTGAAGAGAGAGGATATTAAATTCTACATCGAATGAACTTTAAAAATTTATTGATTTTTCTTTTTGTTAAAAAATGAAAAAAATAAAAGGAACTATATTATCATTAGAATCATTTGTCCTAAACCAGCAAGGTTATTTGATACTACCCAATTTTGGTTGGGTTTTATGGCATATCAACCATTGTAGGTTATTTAATGCCAAATCCTATTTATACATATATATTAAATATACAGGATTTGGTTTGGTTGGGTTTTATGGCATATCAACCATTGTAGGTTATTTAATGCCAAATCCTATTTATACATATATATTAAATATATAGGATTTAGTTTGGTTGGGTTTTATGGCATATCAATCATTATAGGTTATTTAATGGCAAATCTTTATACATACAACGGTTGTTCAAAAAGTTTCCAGACTTTTTTTGTATGGGCACTTCTATTGAAAGTACACAGATAAGATTCTAGTCCTCTTCAAAGTAATCTCCTTCGGCTGCAACGCACTTGTTGTACCGTTACAACAACTTATGGAAGGCTCCATGGAAGTCCTCTTGTGTGAGTGTGTCAATGACCTTCATCACAGCCTCTTTCATCTCCTTAATTGTCTCATAACGACAGCCTCTAAGTTTTTCCTTGAGCTTAGGGAATAAGCAAAAGTCACTGGGAGCAAGGTCTGGACTATAGGGAGGGTGAGGAACTGTCTTGATGCCCATCTTAGTCAAATAGTCTGTGACAAGAATGGAGTTGTGGACTGGTGCATTGTCCTGGTGGAAATGCCACTGACCCGATTTGAAGAGTGCTCGCCTCTTCCGACGGAATCTCTTCCTGAAATCCCTTAAAACATCAACATAGTATTCCTTGTTGACTGTCTGTCCAGTGGCAACCCAGTGCACGTAGATCATGCCAGTGCTGTCAAAAAAAGGGATCATTAAAAGTTTGTGGGTGGATTTGCTCTGTCTGGCCTTCTTGAATCTGGGAGAGCCAGTATGCTTCCACTGGGAACTCTGTCTCTTGGTCTCTGGGTCATAGCAGTAGATCCAGCTTTCATCATAGGTCACCAGAGCATCAAGAACTGTGGGATCTGAATTGATCAGCTTGACCATCTCCCTACTGTCATGAAATCTTTCTTTCTGATCTTTTCTGAGCACCCTTGGGACAAACTTCGCGCAAATCTTCCGTGTCTTCAGTTCCTCGTGAATAATTGTGTGTACAGTTCCCACACTGACATCAAACTGTGAACTTATTGTCTCTATAGATACACGACAGTCCTTATCCATGAAATTCTTTATTTGGCGAATCAACTCTGGTGTTCTGACTTCCTTACTCCTCCCACACCTCTCATCATCCCTCACAGACTCCCTGCCTTCGCCTTCCTTGAATCTCTTAAGCCACTCAAAAACTGATGCTCAATACATGCAAGATGGTCCAAAAGCAGTCTGAAGCATTCCATATGTTTCTCTGGCATTTTTTCCAAGTTTAAAACAGAATTTTATTGCATATCGTTCTTCTAAAGTGTCCTCACGTCCAGATTGCATTTTTTAAATTCACCAGCTGTGACAATCAGGCTTTAGTAGGGTGTATTCCAATTGCTGCTGTAGCTGTTCATTTGAACCTGAAGTCATAAAAAGTAGGCAATCATCTCATAAGATGTATAGCAATAACATACTGAATTTCTAAGAGTCTACGACAATTTTAAATGTCTGTACAAAAAAAGTCTGGAAACTTATTGAAGGCACCCCATATATATCAAAATTATAGGGTTGGGTTGGGTTTTATGGCATATCAACCATTGTAGGTTATTCAATGCCAAATCCTGTTTATACAGATATATTAGATATATAGGATTTGGTTTGGTTGGGTTTTAGGGTGGAACGATAAAATTGTCCACCTAGAAAAAACGACATGATTCCATTTCCATTTAATGAAAACCGGTTTTCTTTTTTTGTTGCAGACCATCGACTAGATGTCCAGTTGTGTACAAATCCCATGAGCAATAAGAGGCTTCTATCATGTCTGAAAGTGACAAAATGTTCAACAAGTGAGATCGGAGATGCGCCACTGTACAACTCATGCTTTCTACTGATCCAAGTTATGACAACAGGACGATTGCCAGCACCCTCAAAATGCTTTAGGATGACAATTTTATCGTTTCACCATGCAGGATTCGTAAACACATTTATAAATGAAACTGAGCAATTTTTTTTGGCACACAGTTAAATTATTTCAAGTATTGCTATGTAACACTAATAATTTAACATAAGTCATTTGTTTGCACTCAGTTTAAATGATCAAACAGTTCTTTTTGAGGCATAGATAGGATTTTATCAGGTGCTACGACTCCAGGTCAGAGTACCTCTGTGAGCAATGGCAATGAAGCGGTAATCCACATTCCCCAAAGCTTAAGGAATGGAGCCTCACTATCGGATGGTTGAGAGTTATATGTAGGACACTCTGAGGGAAGAGGATCTTCCCCTTCTGCAGACACCATCAGTGTATTCTACAGCCCCAGTCAAGTGGTTAGAATAGACCAACCAAATCATCATTAATCTCAACAGATTTCTTTTCCTTAGTCATCAATTTATATTGTTAAACATAATACAAAAAAGGAAGTGCCCGTGGTGTAATGGTTATCGTCACAGGATATGGACATGGCGACACGAGTTCAAATCCTGGACCTGACTGATTGCATCTCACATAGCACTAATACCCTTGGGAAAGGTATGAATCCAATTATTCTCTCTCCAGCTATGGGTAAATAGTAGGGCAGACTAGGTTCTTCAGCCTTGGTGAGGCAACTAGTCTAGGAGAAGGAAAACTCTGAATTCAAACCTGTTAAACTCCGCTTAAAAAACTGACCTTGTGTCATATCCTGCCCGAGCGGAGGGGTTGGTAAATATGAATATGAACATAATTCAAAAAAGAAGAGCTTCATTGAATTAAGATTCAAAGAATCAATTATAATTATTTTTCTATAACTATTATTCTACTATCATCATCATTATTATTATTATTCTGGGAGAATTGGGTTCAATCCCAGGTCATTTCATACCAAAGACTTTAAAAATGGTACTTGATACCTCCTTGCTTAACACTCAGCAATATAAGGTACATATCAAGGGTAAAGTGGAGCAATCCAGGGAAAGGAGTAGCACCCTCCCCTAGATCTCAGTGTAGTAGCCATTGAAAAGGGAGCCTTCTGGTCGCCCTCGACGACTGTTGCCAACTTTACTTTTTTATTATTATACTATCATCATCATTATTATTACTACTACTACTCACTTAAAAGTTTTATAATTTCACACTTATAATTCTGTTTACCACTATTCATTCTTTTGTACACATTCAAATGGTTTTAAGTATTGCTATGTAATACTAATAATTCAATTTTTACACACAATAATGGTTTCAAGTATTGCTATTGAATACTAACAATTCTATTTAACATCACACATTTGTTTGCAAAAGCAGTAAATGGTGAAACAGTTTTATTTGACAAATAGATAGGGCCCTAACTACCACTCCAGATCCAAGTGGTAAAATAGTAGGGCAGACTAGATTCTTTAACATTTGTATGGCAGCTGATCTAGAAGGAAAGACTCTGAATTCAATCCTGTTAATCTCCGCTTAAAAATTGACCTTGTGTCACATCCAGCTTGTGAGGAAGCATTGGAAAATATATACATTAAATTGTTTTTTTTTTTTTTTAGTTGGGTGCTTGTAAACAGAGCCAGGGTCTATTCCCATAGATATGTTCATTAATGAGCTCTGACTTTCTGTTCAAGAAAAATAAAGTTTATATAAAATACAAAATAAATAACTTCTTGTATTAATAATAATAATGATGATAAAATAATAATAAAAACAACTTGTAAAAAAATGATAAGAGCTTGTGAACAATTACAGCAGAGAAGATTAATCAATACTTTTTAGAACTGAAAATTTGCCTGATTGGTTTGGTTTTATTGCATATCAACCATTGTAGGTTATATAATGCCAAAACCTTTTACACATATATATATATATATATATATATATATATATATATATATATATATATATATATTGAATATATGATCTGTAGATACATACAGTTAAATGATCAAACAGTTCTATTTCTAACAATTCAATTTAGCATAAATCAACAAAGTTAGATAGTTCTAAGTATTCCTATCTATATCTAACAATTCAATTAAACATCAAGTCATTTGTTTACAAATAGTTAAATGATCAAACAGTTCTATTTCTAAATATTCAATTTAGCATAAGTCATTTGTTTGCACTCAGTTTAAAATGTCAAATAGTTCTATTTGACTCATAGATAAGACCATCTCAGGCGCTACCCCTCTAGGTCAGAGAGGACCTGGGAGCAATGGCAATGAAAGAGTACTTTGCATTCCTCAAAGATCCAGTATTACTGGAGCCTCACTATCAGATTTTTTACTGTTGTATACAGAACATTCATTGGAAGGGGGGCGTCCTATGCCTCTGCAGAGACTGGCCAATAATTTGCCTTAGTAAAGAAAGATCTGTTAGATCTACATTTTCTTTTTTTCTTTTTTTAAGTAGAGGAATTATATTGTGAATTGAATTACCAGGCCCAGAAAATCTGGTGAACACTTACACATGACATACGGAAACACTGGACAGCTGTTTCGACCTTATTAGGTCCCATCAGCAGTGTATACCATGATCTCCACCACTGGAGATCGAACCAGCAACCACAGATTGCCAAGCCGAAACTCTATAATTAAATCAGCAGTCCATGTCGCACACAAGTGATGCCAAATTAACTAGTCATGGTAATTGCATGGCCAATGAGACTTAATAAGGTCGAAACAGCTGTCCAGTGTTTCCATGTCGTGAGTAAGTGTTTGCCGAATTTTCTGATCATGGTAATTCAATTCACAATATAATTCCTCTACTTAAGAAAATGTTGATCAATACCCTTGAGGTCATAATAATTACGTGGAGGTGTATTTCTAATCCTCCTGGGAAGACGTGGCCCTGGAGGTGACCGTGTCCTCTGTAAAGAGTACGGATGTAACTTGCAAGACAGTCAAGTTAATTGGCCGCACAATTACCATGACTAGTTAATTTGGTGTCACTTGTGTGCAATATGGATTGATGACTCAGTTGTAAAGTTTTGGCTCTGCAATCTGTGGTTGCTGGTTCGATCTCCAGTGGTGGAGATCACGGTACACACTGCTGATGAGACCTAATAAGGTCAAAACAGTTGTTCAGTGTTTCTGTATGTTGTGTGTAGGTGTTCGCTGGATTTTCTGGTCATGGAATTTCAATTCACAAGATCTGTTAGTTACTGAAGTGTTTCTTAGTACAATGGTTGTTTGTCTTGACTTATACTTGTATTCAATGGCCTATGCTGTGAAATCAGAGAACCTTTCTTACCAGGAAGAAATAACCAACCCTCAACTTCAATTATTATTTCTTCTATACATAATACCTGTGTACATCGAAGAGTGGTTCAATGGATAGGGAAATCATGCATGCACATTATTAACACACGAGTGCAGTATGGCATCTGAAAATCAACTGATTTATTATTCAAACTATTTTCCCAGTGTTGTCTGATCTTGTAACTTAACCATGGATTCAAATTGAAGCCAGAGGTTCATTGTCACTTATATATCAAATTACACTATGCTATATTTTTTGACCTAGTAAATGGTTGACTTATTTACATCATTCACAAAGCAGGGCATAAATAAATCTAACCAATCCATTATGCAACAGGTTTTCTACATGCTAAGTAACAAAAATTATTTATGAAAAAATTTTTTTCTCTTTTTTAAATTTTTTTTTTTTCAGATGTATCAAGGAATCTAAGTTGATCCCTTATTTTTAGTCTTGTCTATATGAACATCAATGGGGACCCTTTGTTAAACTAATTTTACATCACAAGAGACAACTGAGAGAATATAGTAAAATATACTTGTTTAAAAATATTTATTTTAAGAAATGATTTCTTGTCAGCTGTTTAGGTACAAAGTTTATACTAAATCAGAGTTCAGTTGTGCCCAAAAGCCACTGGAAGAAAGCAAATTAATTGAAATATTGTGTTAAAAATGAATCGAATTATTAAAAAAGTCTCTGTAAATCAACATGCGAAATCAGTTTCATAATTGTTTCTTCTTTTCCTTTATCTCACAGTTGCTGCTCTTACCTGTCAAATCCATATTTTTCCTTTTTTTTTCCAGCTGGAGTAGAAATTAGCTGTGATATGTAGAGTCAAAAATTCACTTATGCAAAATAAGGGACATTTGCATAAGTGGATTTTAGCACCTTTTAGCCACCACTGTGACCAGGTTTTTATTAGCAGATGTCCTGGGTTTGTGCTGGCCATTCTCTTCTGCACAGACAACACACCAAACATGGTCTCTTTGGATGACAAGGATGGCCATTCTTACTAATGGCAGCTGGTGGTTCACTCTGCCTTTCACTCCCACCACAAAAAATAACAATGGCAAAAGTAATTGGTTACATATATATTTCCTTATTGACATTTCATCTTTAATAAAATATTCATGAAGATGTTCCACCAACTGAGTAAAATAAAAGAGCAAATATTTTTGACAAGACCAATTCTGTGAATTCAGTGGTTTAAAAATAGCAAAATAAAGATGCATGTAGATGAATATATCTATTTTTTTTAAGAAGAAGACCTACAAGCGAAAAAAAAAAAGTGTAAGAAAAAGCAAAAGAGAAAAAAAGAAAGCTCTAATACATTCAGAGGTTCATGAAAAGGTTTAAAAAAAAAGAAAAACAAAAAGAAAAGAGGGCTGTAGATTAAAGAGACTGAGAGAGAAAGAAAAAAATCAAGCAGAAAGAAAAGATGAAGACTAGGACCAAGGAAAGAGCAAGGAGGGAGAGATTGATGGGAAGGAGGAAGAGAATGGACAAGGAAGAGATGGAGAGGGAGGACGCAATTGGTAGGAGGAGATTGGTGGCAAGGAAAGATTCAGCAAGAAGAAAGTTGAAGTTGGAAACCAAAAAGACAATTACAGAAATGGGCAGCCATAAAAGAGTTACATGAGAGTGTAACCAATAAAGAGAATTGAAGGAAAGGTTGTTAGGTTTTTAAGGCATATCTACTCTTAAGTTATTTAATGTCAAATCCTGTTTTTTATATATATATATATATATATATATATATATGATTTGTAAATGATATGATTTTTTATAGAATAGTTTGTAGGTAACATTACTTTCAAATGACCCAGAGCTCATTAGTTTTCACATAGATAAAGGGTTTCAAGTATTGCTATCTAATGATAGTAATTGTATTCAACATAGTTTGCACACAGTTAAATGGTTTCAAGTATTGCCGAGTAATACTAATAATTCAATTTGACAATCATTTATTGGCACACAGTTAAATGGTTTCCACTATAGTAAATGATTAAACAGTTTTATTTGTCCCATAGACAGGAAACTAACAGGAACTATGAGTATGGATTAAAGTAAATTCTTGAAGTGAAACATAAATGACTGAACTCTCTAGCTAACCAGTATGGGACAGAATGGACCTGGGAGTAATGGCAATGAAGGTGCACTCCATCTTTCCTAGAACTTCAAGACTGGAGTCTCACTATCAGGGGTTTGAGTGCCAAATCCAGGACACTTGTTGGGGAGGCTTACCACTTTGCAGATATGCTGTTGGCAGATTTTACGGCTCCAGCCAACTGGAATGTAGAAGAGAGGGCGGCTAAAAAGTGGAGAACAGGAAAAAGGTTCTAAATACTATGTGGTACCTATATATTAATGTCCCCATCACAGAAGAAAAAGATTTTATTGGAAATAAGTAATTTATATTAAATTGAACAGAATTAATTTTTTCTTAATTTAAAACAACATTAATCAACTATAGAATTTATTACAATGAGAAATTTGAAGTAGTACTTATAGCATAATAAGTCATAAAGAAATCAGCAAAAATATTCCTTTTAAGATCATCCATTTATATAACAATATTGCTAAACAGAATTACATGGTAAGGCAAAGAAGAATTTACTTTCAACATAGTTTTTTCTTTTTTTTTTTTTCTAATGCATTTTGATTACCTTCATGAATAACCAGATCTATTTATTCAAACAATTTCTGGTGAAAAATCAAACAATTTAGATTAGGTTATTTCATTTAATGGCAAATCAACCCTTGATGCTTATTTAATGCCATATATATATATATATATATATATATATATACGCGCGCACACACACACACACACGATTTTTAAGTGAAAAGTTTTTAGGTAACTTTATTCTTAAACAAATTTGTTTGCACACAGTTAAATGGTTTCATGTATTGCTATCTAACACTGATAATTCTATTCAATATTAATCATTTGTTTGCACACTGTAAAATGCTTTCAAGAATTGTTATCCAATACTAATAATTCTATTCAGTGTTGGTTGGTTGGTGTTGATGGTATATCAACTCTTATGGGTTATTTAATGCCAAAATCTATTTATACAGATGATTTGTAAGTGAATAGTTTGTAGGTAACTATTTCTAAACAGGTAGTTCGAGCTCATCTGCTGGCACACAGTTAAATAGTTTCAAGTATTGCCATTTAACATTAGCAATTCTATTTATCAAGTATTCCTATCTAATACAGATAACTTGCACACAGCTGTATGGTTTTAAATAACTAATAATAATAATCCCTAGCAAAAGATTGAACCATTCTATTTGACCCATAGGAGCGACCCTAACAGGTACCACTACCCTGGATCAGATTGGACCTGTGTAATGGTAATGAAAGAGTACTCCACATTCCCTAAACTCTAGAATGAGAGCTTGACTATCAGATACAGTTTAATGTCATACCCAGGACAATAAAACCATTTAGGTTAACATATTCCTCTATGAGGTTATGTTATGCCACCATGTGCCCAGTGGGCTTGCAGGGTGCAGTTCATTCCCACCAAGTCCACCAGTTAATGCCAGGCACTGACGTTGGCTGTGGTTTGCCGAACACTATTTAATGTCACAGATATCACCAACTCCCAAGCAGAACCACATTTTAAAGCTACTAGGCGAGTTCTAGGTGAATTATTAAAAGTCAACACAGCTAACTGGTAAGCTTTCCCCCTCAAATACAATTTCTTTGACAATTCTTCCACAAGAAAAAAAGGACTCTGAAGTGCCGTGTTTGAGTTAACAGGATTAATAACAATATTCTTTTATTGCATAAAAGAAAGAAACAAAGAAAACAAAACAATTCAGGTAAAAATCAGGAGCGAGAAAGATTTTCTGTATCCCGGAGGAGCCCCCACTAAAATATCCATATCCTGGACTAAACCCCTCATAAAATATATTTTAATGGCAGGTGAGAAGGTAGTTCGACAGCGGTAAACACGGCCCGCTTTCCTTCAGACAATGGGATTTAATGGCAGAGCTTGTGCTCCAAATCTCAAGTTTATCATTTCAGAATGGATGCAGCAGGATAAAGTTGAATATACTTAAATTGTATGTTACTTACTTGGGATTCTGTGGAGTTTATTCTTCTCTCCTTTTTCTTTCGTTATTGGGTTTCCATAACACGTTGGTGGAAGGATACACGTCTTATTTAGGATTACTTATTGTTCCTTTCCTCATGGACAAGTTTTTCCTTTGGGTATTCATTTAACGAGGCTTACCATGTCTCGGAGTTTGAATTCATTCAAAAGATAAGTTCTTTCTTTTCTCTCAGGGTTCTCTGCGCTGCATTATTTTGGAATTTGGGCTTCTTCCGTATCCCAAATCATGTCTTCACTTGGTGATGAGTGAACAGCAACTAACTTATCTTCTGTAGTTTGAAATTTCACCACAATTTTTTTGGCAGGCTCTTGCTCTACAGCTAATAGAGAGTGAGGTCCTTCCATGCCTATCTCACCTTGTAATAATAGAGAGGGTGGGAGAGAGAGACAGCCTCTCTCCCTGCCACTGTCCAGTAATTCTCGCTTACTACTATCATCTGCTGATGGTCAAATGTATTAGGGTGTCATATTTCCTAGTCACAGTTGACAGATATGTGAACACTGTCCATTTAAGATAGCATTTCCTAACAGGTACTGTGCCATAAAACACGAAGAAACTTTAGAGAGGGGGGGTAAGTGAGAAAAATTATATTACAGAGGGATATTTAGAGGACTGAGGGGGCAGGAGAGAGTAAATTTGTACATCATCTATGAAGTAAAGATAGGGGAAGAACTCCAGACTATGCTGCCAAATTTGATTATATTTTAATAGATACCTTAATTAATTTGTATTTTTCTAAAGGTTTGGTTTAGAAATGTACAGGGAGCCCAGTGGGTAAGGGTGTATTCCATTATCTTTATTATATAAGGGTAGAATTTATTGGCAGGTTATCTACCATAAGGAAATCTGATCTACCTGATAAAATAAAATGCAAATTCCTCCAAGCTGAAGTCATGTCAGTGCTACTGTAAGGATGAAACGCTTGGAGAAAAAGCTGTTCTTTATAAATCCCGGAAGCAGAATCCCAGAAAACAGCAGTTGCATGGCCACTTACCTCCAATTTCACAAACTATCCAAGAAAGGCAAGCAAAACTGCAA
>CAUZXS010001773.1:5000-47500 GCA_963585895.1 Sepioteuthis lessoniana | reverse complement strand
CGATACTACTATATGTATGCACCACATGGACACTGACAAAGCATATGGAGAAAAAGCTTGACAGAAATCTCTCAAGAATGCTATGAGCTGTACTGAACAAATCCTGGAAGCAACATTCTACAAAACAACAGCTGTACTGCCACCTACCACCTATCTTGAAAACCATCCAAATTAGACAAAGAAGACATGTGGGACACTGCTGAAGAAGTAAGGATGAACTCATAAGCGATGTACTTCTATGGACCCCTTCACACGGACAAGCAAGGGTTGGGCAATCGGCTGGAACCTATATACAGCAGTTCTGTACTGATACAGGATGTAACCTAGTAGACCTTCCAGGACCAATGGACACTAGAGACAAATAGCAGGAGAGGGTCAGGGAAATCTGTTCTAGCGGCACATCATGATGATATGTTTTCAAGTGATCATTTCTATTTAATAATGATAATTTGTTTGCAAACAGTAATATGGTTACAAGTAACCAATAATAATTTTTAGTAAACAATTATAACTGCATCAATTCATAATAAGATAACTTAAACACAGTTATATGGTATCATGTATTCCTATCTAACACAAATAATTTTCAAACAGATCTATTTGACTCAAAGTTGAAACAATAACAGGTACTGCCACACTCATTCAGAGAGGACGTCATTGGTATTGTAACCTAACAAAAGGTTACTGATTGAGAAATAACCAAAATTGTGTTTGAGAACAAAATAGAAATCTTTATAACGTCCACAAAATACGATACTCATCAACAGCGTAAAGAAAGTAAACCACTACTAGTGGTGACTACTTAGTCAGCAAATTACCCCCTCCACACACACAATAGTGTCCAATATATTTATGAGGAACAAGACATAACTATTACTGTTCATGGGTAGGATATATAACAAATGGCAATAAAGGGGTAACGCCACACTACTCAGAGCTCCAGAACTGGAGCCTCACCATCAGATGCAGTTTAGTGTCATCACCTAGATACCTCTTTTGAGGGAAGAGTCTTATCCCTCTGTAGGGGATACAATCAGTGTATTCTAAGCCCTGCTGATAGGGTGGTAAAATAAACACTGAAAAAAAAAAATTACAAAGTGAAAGAGGAAGAGAAAAAAAAGGAGTGAAAAAGAGAAAAAAGGAGAGAGAGAGAGAGGGAGAGAGGGAAAGAGAGAAAAAAAGAAAGTGAAAGAGAGAGAGAGAGAGAGAGAGAAAGTGAAAATAAAAGAGAGAGAAAAAGTGAAAGAGAAAGAAAAAAGTGAAAGAGAAAGAAAAAAGTGAAAGAGAAAGAAAAAAGTGAAAGAGAAAGAAAAAAGTGAAAGAGAAAGAAAAAAGTGAAAGAGAAAGAAAAAAGTGAAAGAGAAAGAAAAAAGTGAAAGAGAAAGAAAAAAGTGAGAGAGAAAGAAAAAGTGAAAGAGAGAGAAAAAAGAAGAACGTGAAAGAGGGGAAAAAAAAGAAAGCAAAACAGAGAAAAAGAAATGAAAGAACAAGAGAAAGAGACTAAATAGTGTAGTCTACCTAGTTATTAACCATAGGGAAAAATTACAAACAGAATTTCTCATTATTCTTTAGTTACACCAGATTGGATAATCTATAAGTTATATTTCAGCCTTAACTACATTTATCATATCTACAGTTTATTTGGCTTAATGGCATGTCAACCCTTAGTTATTTAATGCCAAATCTTGTTTACATATAGTTCCTAAGTAACATTATTTTCAAACAAGCCAGAGTTCATTTGTTTACACACAGTTGAATGGTTTCAAGTATTGTTGTTTTACATAATCATATTTATCAAGTATTTCCAACTAACAAAAACTATTTACAAACAGCTATAGGATTTCCAATAACAATAATAATAGTAGTAGATGATGATGATGATGATTGAACAGTTCTATTTGACCCATAGATGGGACCCTAACAGGTACAACTACTCCAGGTGAGAGTCAGCCTGAGAGTAGTGATAATGAAGGGTACTCAACATTCCCCAAACTTCAAGATTGGAGTGTCACCATCAGATGCAGTTTAGTGTCATACCTGGGACTGGAGTCTCACCATGATGCAGTTTAGTGCCATACCCAGGACACTAAATTGTTTCAAGAATTGCTTTCTTACACTAATTACATTATTCCTTCATTCAAATAGTTTCAAGTATAGTAAATGATTAAATCAATTTCATCCATAGATGGGACACTAACAGGTACTACCACTCTGGGTCAGAGTGGAACTGGGAGTAATGGCAATGTAGGGGTAACTCCACATTCCCCCAAACTCCAGAAATGGAGCCTCACTATCAGATGCAGTACAGTGTTATACAAAAGAAACTCACTGGCCTGGGGGGGGTTGTCTTACCATTTTTAAGAGGTGCTGTCGGCATATTCTACAGCCCTAGCTAACAGAGTAGTACCATATGTAGAGGAAGGTGGGTAACAATTATTAACTAAATTAATAGACATAATGAGATGAGTTCAAATCCTGGACGAGGCTGTTTAGTTTTCACTTCATGCAAATGCTCTTTGGTTGGGAGAACCCTGTAAACTTGGTTTGGTTTGGGTTTATGGCATATCAACCATTGTAGGTTTTTATTAAATGCCAAATCCTCTTTATACATATATTAAATATATATGATTTGTAAAAAGGTTTTTTAATAACATTCTTAAATGAGCCTGAGCTCTTTTTTGCACACACTTAAATGGTTTCAAGTATTGCTATATAACTGTAAAATAGTGATTTCCGAGACCAACAGAGGGATATTATACCCAGAAAAGGGGATAGCAGTTAGTATGGATTTTATAAGACTATAGAAAATACACTACAAGTGTATTTAAAGCTTTTTGACCAAAATGTCGAAGAAATGTAATATTTATTTTATCGTGAATATTCCTGGTATAGAATCAGTGTTAACGTATCTAGATCAAAAAGAGAGCTTGTCAAAATATCGGAAATATTGGTGACCGGTGAAAATTGTTATTGTAGTAAAGATATTTAGAATTCGATTGATGGATAAAAATGCTGTCAAGTCAAAGGGCATTCCAATGAAAAAGGAATTTTTTTAATTTGTTCAAACATAAAAACAAACAAAAACTAACTAATCTAACGAATTCTGAGGCTAAATTTAGTTCATAAATTCACTATGTGATAAAATTACTAAGAGTGATGACTTTTGAAATAACTCTTTACACCAGCCTGACCTAGCTTTGAACAAATACATAAACTACAAGTAAACTGAAATTAGATTGGTTGGAAGCTGCTTTGTGGTCTGACATAGTCAAATTTAAGTCAGAACAAGAGAGACCCAGGAGACGAGGCAGATTCATTGGGTTGGTTGGTTGGGTTTTATGGCATATCAACATTTGTAGGTTATTTAACGCCAAATCTATTTTTATGCAGCTAATCAGTTCTATTTCAAACAATTCAGTTTAGCATGAGTTCCCAGTTTAAATGTCAAAAACATTTCTATTTCAAGCTATTCAGTTTAGTCAAACAGTTCTAATTCAGCTAATTCAGTTTAGTATAAGCATATATTTTGTTTACACAGTTAAATGTCAAAACATTCTATATATAACAATTCAGTTTAGTGTAAGAAGAGTTTCAAAGTCAAAAACAGTTCCATTTCAAACAATTCGGTTTAGCATAAGCCCACAATTTAAATGTAAATACAGTTTAATTGTCAAAAACATTTCTATTTTAAGCTATTCAGTTTAGTCAAACAGTTCTAATATTCGATCAATTCAGTTTAGCATAAGTCTGCAGTTTAGTTCTATTTAACCCATAGATAGGTTCCTATCAGGTTCTACCATTCCAGGCCAGAGTGGACCTGGGAGCAATGGCAATGAAGGTGTACTCTGCATTCTCCTAAGCTCCAGCATTACTGGAACCTCACCATCAGACTGTTTAGTGTCATATCCAGGACACTAATTGTAGGGGGGTCTTACCCCTCTGCAGAGGTGCATTCGGTGTCCTCTACAGCCCCAGCTGAGTGGGCAAAGATCCATTAGGAAGTCAGGTCAAAATCTGACATAGCGATAATATGCAATTCAGAACAGGGGAGATCTCAGAGACGAGATGAGAATAAGAAACAAGCTCAGGAAATAGATTGATCAGGAGAGAGACCGAATTACAGCAATATAAAGTGACCACACCCCCAATTCTGAGCTACTGGCCTTGCATCTTACTGCCCAGTACTTTGCATTAAGAACAACGATTCATTTATGCCTCTTACTTTCAAAAATATCTTCATCATGAAAGAAACACTCGATAGACAATACTGTTCATGTTATATTTGTTTGACCTTTTGGGAAGGATTTGTAACCTCTCTAGATTTCCAACTCTGCTCATAGCAGCATAAAGCTAGCCATGTTGAGAATTGGTCAAGTTTTTAGATAACAAAATGATGTCAATTCTTTTGAAACTTCCAACACATCTTAAATGATATTCAATATTTTTAAACATCCTGTGTATTAGTAGTGTAATTTGCTATATCTATTAATAGATTGTGCTCAATATCAGTGATAGAGCATAAATAGATCAAAGTTAAGATAACGTAGTAATTCATGAAGCTTTTTGCTGAGATATAGCACAATGTCATATGACTGGAGTAAGCAAGGAAAATTGAAGTCACTTACAAAGGTTTGTTAATCTAGCTTGCTAACAATTACACCACTTGAGATGCCCCAAAGTTAAGATAACGTAGACACACAGGGTCAACGGTGTTGGGTAACAGTTAATTTCTCGCCTATGCAATCATTAGTGCAATGTCGTTATCAGTTACCATCCTCGAAAATAGAGTCAATAAGTTCAAATCCTGGACTACAGTGTTTCACGTTCTGGAGAAAAGTATGAACACATCTCTTCTCCATACAGTTATAGTTAAATAGTAGGGTAGTTTGAGCTGTTTAGCCTTTATAGGGCAACCACTCAAGGAGAAGGAAAACTTATCTCAAACCACTGGTACTCCTCTTATATATAGATTTTGTGTCATATTCTGGCCATAATAGAGAGGTTAGGTATATACATATATGCTTACTTGTCACTTTTCCAAATCATTTGTTTGGAGCATGTGTCTGTTATTTATGAACTTAGAATAAAAGCTAAGGGAATTTTGTCACCTTTTAAATCCCTAAATAAAAGTATCCATATGTCACAAAGCAACCTGATCCTTATCTCATATGAAAGAGAATGAAGTGAAACTTATGGTCATATAATACCATTTAAAAAGGAAAAAAAATGGCTGAAGTAAAGCTTTGTTGTGTGTCCTTAATATTCATTGTGGTCACATCAAAATGACATCAAAACGATAGAGAACTGGGGTTCAAAGCTGTTGCAGCTGATATTGTATACACTTACTGAAAAATAGATTTATCTACAGGGTTGTTTAAAAAGAAAAAAAAATTTCTTAAATGGATGCATACATTTTTTCTGACAACTTACATTTAATATATCTTTTCTTTTTGGTAACCCTGGTAAACAGAAGTTATTGGTTGGGGTTTTATGGCATATCAACCTTTGTAGGTTATTCAATGCCAAATCCTGTTTATATATATATTAAATGCATATGATTTGGTTTGGTTAGGTTTTATGGCATATTAACCATTGTAGGTTATTTAATGCCAAATCCTCTTTATACATATGCATTAAATTATAAAAATTTATTTCCAAGAAAAAAAAAACTAACGGACCATGTGCAGCACTTGGTTTGGCCAGATGGTTTGGTTTGTTGGGTTTTAAGGCATATCAACCTTTGTAGTTTATTTAACACCAAATCCATTTTTATGTAAATAATCTGTTCTATTTAAAACAATTCAGTTTAGCATAAGTACACAGTTTAATGGTCAAAACATTTCCATTTCCAACTATTCAAGCAGTTGTATGTAACAATTCGGTTAAGTGTAAATACAGTTTTAATGTCGAAAAACAGTTCTATTTGAAATAATTCAGTTAAGCATAAGCACGCAGTTTAAATGTAAGTACGGTTTAATTGTAAAAGTCATTTCTATTTCAAACTATTCAGTTTTACTCAAACAATTCATTTTAGCATAAGTATGCTGTTAATTCTATTTAACCCATAGATAGGACCCTTATCAGGTGCTACCACTCCAGGCCAAAGTGGACCTGGGAGCAATGGCAATGAAGGGGTACTCCGCATTCCCCAAAGGTCCAGCATTGCTGGAACCTCACCATCAGATTGTTTAGTGTCATATCCAGGACACTCGTTAGGGGGATCTTACCCCTCTGCAGAGGTGCAGTCAGTGTATTCTACAGCCCCAGCTGACTGGGCAATACACAGAGTTAAATGTCAAACAGTTTTATTTCAGATAATTCAGTTTAGCATAAGTACACAGTTTAGACATCAAAAACAGTTCTATTTTGAGCAATTCAGTTCAGCACTAGTATGCAGTTCCAATGTCAAAACAGTTCTATTTTAAACAATTCAGTTTAGCATAAATAGGCAGTTTAAAAGCAAAAATCAGTATAGTGAAAGAAGCACGTAGTTCTATTTAACCCATAGATAGGACCCTTATCAGGTGCTACCACTCCGGGCCAGAGTGGACCTGGGAGCGATGGTAATGAAGGGGTACTCCGCATTCCCCAAAGCTCCAGCATTGCTGGAACCTCACCATAAAGATTGTTTAGTGTCATATCCAGGACACTCGTTGGGGGGGGGTCTTACCCCTCTGCAGAGAAGCAGCCAGTGTATTCTACAGCCCCAGCTGACTGGGCAATGGTTTGGCCAGAGTGGAAAAGAGAGAAGTAATCCCAGACAATATGGCACCAAAAAGCTACCTCCTCTTTTGGTCAAGAAATACTAATCACCGTTTAATATTGCCCTCTAAAGCCCCTTAAAAACATTACCCAGTTAAATATTAAACTTGGCTCTCGTGTCACTCTCTTCATATCAAATTTTATTCCCTCAAATTTCTTTATATTGGAAATTCTATCCTCCAAATTTCTTTTAAAATATATGATTCATAAACACATTTTGTTGATAACATTTTTAAACAAGGTTGAGCTCTTATTTAAATGGTTTCCAGTATTACTAGATAACAGTAAAAATTTAACATGAGTCATTTGTTTTCATACATTTATATATATATATATATATATATATATATATATATATATATTTGTAAGTGAATAGTTTATTGTTAATTTCATTTTTACATAAGTTAGAACTAATTTGTTTGCACGCTAGTATTACTACTGCTTCTACACAGTTAAATTCGTTTCAATCATTGGTATTTAATATGACTAATTCTATTCAATATGAATCTTTATTTGCACACAGTCAAATGGTTCTAATTGTTCTTATGAAATATAATTTAATTCAGGCACGTAATTGTTTCAATTGGTTTGGTTGGCTTTTATGGCATATCAAGCATTACAGGGTGAAACGATAAAATTGTAGTCCTAAAGAAAACAACACTACAGCTTTATTTTAATACTTTTATTGAAAAAATCAATTCAGCTAACTTGATTATGTAGTAGAGCTGACATCTACAGGGTGAAACGATAAAATTGTAGTCCTAAAGAAAACAACACTACAGCTTTATTTTAATACTTTTATTGAAAAAATCAATTTAGCTAACTTGATTATGTAGTAGAACTGACATCTATTCAATGTAGCCGCCTTCAGCCTCAATCACTGCCTTGATACGGATCCGAAACTGGGAGCATGCCCTTTCCACAAGCGCAGGCAAATACTCGGCGGATGGCGGCGATCAGGCTGGCTTTGGTGTTGTGGGAGGTCATGTTGATGATGTTCTCAACATATGACCAAACAAAGTAGTCCAGCGGGTTCAGGTTGGGGGAGGACGGGGGCTTGACAGACTTGATTAGCCTGAGGTTCTTCGTCTTCTCAGTCAAGACCTGGCTTGTCTGGTGCTTGTAGGACCTACACTTCAAGTCCTCCTTCACACATGCATTTACAGTTGTGTGTGAGACACCTAAATCTAAGGCCATTGAGGAGTTTCATCAATGATTGCCTGGACTTTTTCGATGAACTCCTTGGTCTGGATCTTCCTGGCTGTGTTCTTCCGCTCCACCAACTCCAAAGAGTCGTCCAATGCATTGAGCTGTGCCCTCAAGCATTGAACCGTCCAGATTTGCATTTTGAGGGTGTTGGCAATGGTCCTGTTGTCATAACTTGGATCGGTAGAGAGCATGAGTTGTACAGCGGCACATCTTCAATCTCACTCGTTGAACATTGTGTCACTTTCAGACATGATAGAAGGCTCCTATCGCTCTTGGGATTTGTACACAACTGGCCATCTAGTAGATGGTCTGCAACAAAAAAATAAAACCGGTTTTAATTAAACGGAAATGGAATCATGTTGTCTTTTCTAGGGCAACAATTTTATCTTTTCACCCTGTATTAGTTATTTAATGGCAAATCCTGTTTATATAATTTGTAAACTCATTTTTAGATACATTTTTAAACAAGCCTGAGCTCTTTATTTTGCACACAGTTAAGTGGTTTCAAGTATTTCTATCTAACATAAATATTTCTATTTACTCTTGATTATTTGTTTGCACACAGTTAAATGGTTTCCAGTATTGCTATGTAACAGTAAAAATTTAACATGAGTCATTTGTTTGCCCACATTTAAATGGATATATATATATATATATATATATGATTTATATGTGAATAGTTAGTAGCTAATTTCATTTATAATGAGAACTAATTTTTGCACACTAGTATTGCTATGTGTTTCTACACAGTTAAATGGTTTCAATTATTGTTATCTCACACTAATTATTCTCTTCAACATTATTGATTCATTTGAACACAACCAAATGCTTTCAACTATTGGGATGATATACCAATGATTCAATTTAGGCACACAGTTAAAGGTCCGATTGAAAATAACAAGTTGTATACTACAACATGCAAGAAGCAGACTTCACAAGGTTATTATATATCTGTGTATGAAGGTGATTTTAATGGCATGTCAACTGGTCTTGATAATTTTAAGCTTTGAACTCAGGGAACCACATTCATATTTATAGCTTTATGCATAGTTCTTTCAGAAGAGTTTGTTTGTTTTTTTTCACTTGTGTAGCCCTATCAAACACAAATTTTTTAAGCAGATTTATTTGACCCATAGACAAGACTCTAAGAAGGACTACTGTGCTGGGTCAGAGTGAACCTGAGAGTAATGGCAATGAAGAAGTACTCTATACTCCCCCAGAACTAGAGCCTAACTATCAGATGCAGTTTAGAGCCATACCCAGCACACTCGTTTGAAGTGGGGGGGGTCTTAAGTGGATGCAGGGATACAGTTAGTGTATTTTAAACCCTGCCATCAGAGATATAGATATATCTGAAGATGATTGAATAATTTTAATGGCATTTCAACCCATCTGGGGTTATTTTATGTCTAGAAGTTAGGGAATTGTATAGATTGTGCATTTATATTTACATCTTTTGCATAGATTCTTAAGTTTTTTGTATAGTTATATGATATCAAATATTCCTATCTAATGAAGATAATTTGCACACAATTATATGGTTTCAAGTATTCCTATCTAATACAAAAATTTTGCATACAGTTGTATGGTTTCAAGTACTCCTATCAAATAAAAAAAAAGTTTAAATAACATCTGTCACACACAAGATGTGACACAAGGTCAAAAATTATAGGCTGAAGCCCTCCTCTGTATGGAGCCCAGGTAGATAAGAATGCAACTGAAAATATCCTGCAGTCTGGAGGGCATCAGGTTGTTGCCACAATGTGTCATGTTGTAGCAGTTTTAATAATAAGTACATTTCTTATGAAGTGGAGTTGCTAGTGCCATGCACTCTGATTTTAAATACCAAGTTTTTTTTTCCTTTTCCTAGATCAGTTGCCTTACCAAGGCTCTAGAGCCAGCTCAGTATAAATAAAATAATTATCAAAAATATAATTACTTGAAACCATACAACTGTGTAAATAATTTATATTAGATCGCCTTGGTTTTTTTTTTAATTTAATGGCATATCTTCAAGGGATATTTAATGCCAAAGCCATCCTTATAGAAAAAAACAGTAGTTGTACTATTTAACCCATAGCTGGAGACATAAGAGCAGTTTGTATCTTTCCCAACTTTGTGCAAACAGTTCTATTTTTAACTATTCATTTTAGCATAAGTTTTGTTTGCACTCAGTTTAAATATCAAACAGTTCTATTTGATCCATAGATAGGACCCTATCAGGTGTTACCACTCTGGGCCAGAGTGGACCTGGAAGTGATGGCAATGAAGGGCTACTATGTATTCCCCATTAAATTGTTTAGTTGGTGAGGAGTCTTACTCCTCTGCAGAGATGCAGTCTGTATTCTACAGTCCCCATCACCATCACTAAATGCGCCTGTATTTATTTCATGTTAGTATTTTTTATTGAAAATTAAAATGAACTATTCATTGGGTGTTTTTAACTAGTCATAAAATTATTTTACAGTTAAGATTCCTAAACATAATATCCATCCTTGGATTGATACGAAATTATCAGATATGCTTTTTTTTTAAAATTGAATTTCTCTTCTGTTGAAGTCATGGTCTATTAAGCAGAACTGGGAGCAATTTAAAGATTATTTTTTAATTGTCCAACTTGTTTATTCTAAAAATAAAATGCATTCCAACTTTTTGATATCCTGTTTGGAACAACATGTGCATTCTAAAAAGGTAACATTTTTCAATTATAGTTTGGTTTATGGCAGATTTTACAAGTCCAATTGATATTATCAAGTAAATGAATGACTATTGTGACATGACCCATATATGTACATTTTTAATTGAACTATTTGAAAGTCAACCAGTGTAGTACTTTCCCTCTCCTGGAATTCACTACCAAAGTGTCCTATATCAGATTTACTGTACCTCCCCTGCCCTTGTTTTGAAAATTACACCCAAAAGGCATCTGACATTCAAAAATTGACATGCAGGAAAGGACCTTTTTGAAGGAGGAAAACTGTTAGGCAAGTCCTTTTTTTCAGATAAACCAACTAGGAGAGATCAAGGTATCAGCCAGCAGGTGGGCATCAAAAATGGATAGCAGTGGAAACTGTCTGAGCCCAAAGATGACCCACACAGTAAAGAAATACCCAGACAGACACCTAAATTCCTGTGTACCAAAAAACTCAACCTATGGAAAAGAAAAAAAAAACATATCTGCAGAAAAGTTTAAAAAAAAAAACAAAAAAAAAAAAACAAAAAAACAATTGAATCCTTGATAAGCTGAGGTTGAGAATCAAACAGACCAAAGAGTATTAAATAAATTCCCAAGAGACACTCCATTTGAAGAAGACCAAGGTGAATCGAAAAGCTTCAGAAAATTCCCTGAATCTATTGCCACCACATAGATCATTGAGAAATGAACCCAGAACAGGATGCTTATCAGACCTTGATTACCGGCATTAAATGACCCCTTGTGGTTGATATGCCGTAAAAAAAAAACAAAAAAAAAAACACAGACGTTGATCAAGATGGTTTGAGAGAATTGGTAGAACACTATCCGTGCAAAAGTATTAGAGAATCAGCACTTTACCTGAACAGATCTCAATCCATAAACTGCCGCAACTTGAAAAAAGATAGGAAAATGGTTGATTAGCTGAGTTTTATGGGATATCAACCCTTGTTGGTTATTTTATTCCAAATTCTGTGTGTGTGTGTGTGTGTATAAGCATGTTTGATTAAATAATAAAGACATATTTTGTCTATACAATTTTATTAAGATCCTTTCAAGTTTCCTGATAAGTGTCTTGGTTTCAGATTGGAATTGGTGGATGAATTTACCAAAATCGTCAGAGCACTTTTGGACCATCATCAGTGGTTGCTTGCATGTATAAAGAATTTTTTGAAAGTTTTTTTTATAACATAACAAAATTACATAAATGTAGAGTTGGATAAAACTGAGATGCTGAGGAATTAAAAAAAAACAGAACACAATCAACAGAAATAGAATATGAGCAAGAAATATGGAATATTTATTTAAAAAAAAAAAACAAAAAAAAACAAAAAAACAAAAAAAAAACAAACAACTAAAGGTATTTCAAAATGTTGTTATTTTCGAAATTAATTCTCTTAATACATGCAAGCAACTACTGATGCTGACCTATGAAAGATCCAAAAGCGTTTGGGACAATTTTGGTAAATAAATCCACCAATTCCAACCTGAAACCAAGACACTTATCAGGAAACTTGAAAGAAACTTAAAATTATATTGATAAAATTTGTCTTTATTATTTAATCAAACATGCTTCAATGAAAGACTGCTGCCAAACTAAACACACATGTCAATACACACAAAACTGAATATATGTGCTGTAATCAAGCAGGCGACATTTCCACAGTAGTCGGAACCTCTCTTAAACTGGTTGACAAATTCACCTACCTAGGAAGCAGTGTCTCATCAACCGAAAAAGTCATCGACATGCGGCTAATGAAGGCATGGACAGCTATCGATAAGCTATTGATCATATGGAAATCAAACCTGACCAATAAAATGAAATGCAGTTTCTTCCAAGCAACAGTCGTGTCGATACTGCTGTATGGATGCACCACTTGGACGCTAACAAAACGGCTGGAGAAGAAGCTAGACGGCAACTACACAGGAATGTTGCAAGCAATATTAAACGAGTTCTGGCGGCAGCACCCCACAAGGCACCAACTATACGGTCACCTGCCTCCCATCACGAAAACTATCAAAGTTAAACGAACCAGGCATGCAGGACACTGCTGGAGGAGCTGGGACAAGCTCATAAATGATGTACTCCTATGGACCCCCACATATGGCCGAGCAAAAGCAGGACGACCAGCAAGAATAAACATACAGCAGCTATGTGAAGATATGGGATGTAGCCCAGAAGACATGCTAGAGGCGATGAACAATAGGGAAAAGTGGCGAGAGAGGGTCAGGGATATCCGTGCTAATAGCACAACATGATGATGATGATAATAATATATGATTTGTAAATGAATAGTCTGTAGGCAACATTTTTTCTTAACAAGAAGCAGCTCATTTGTTTGCACACAGTTAAATAGTTTCAAGAATAGTAAATGATTAAATAGTTCAATTTGACCCATAAATCAGACCATAACATATACTACTACTACTTCAACTCAGAGTGGACATGGGAGTAATGGTAATGAAGGTTGGTTGGTTGAGTTTTATGGCATATCAACCAACCATTGTAGGTTACTTAATGCCAAATCCTGTTATATATATATATATATATATATATATATATATATTCAAGTATATGTAGTTAAGCAGGAGTCGTTCATTTAAGCATGTTTCATTAAATAATAAAGACAAATTTTGTCTGTATAATTTATTTAAGATCCTTTCAAGTTTCCTGATAAGTGTCTTAGTTTCAGGTTGTATTACTTGATAGTATTCTATTTCTGTTGATAGCATTCCATTTTTAAATAGCGTTCCCTTTTAAATACATCAGTTACCCTGTTTTTATCCAACTCTGCGTTTGCATATTTTTATTATATCATAAAAACTTACAAAAACTCATTTTAAAAACAACACGCCTTACAAGCAACCCCTGATAATGGCCTATGAAGGGCCCGAAAACGCTCAGAACAATTTTGAGAAATTCATCAACCAATTCCACCTTGAAACTATGACACTTATCAGAAAACTTAAAAGGATCTATTTAAAATTTGTCTTTATTATTTAATGAAACACACACACACATATATATATATATATATATATATATATATATGATTTGTAAACATTTTGTAGATAACATTCTTACATGGGCCTGAACTCTTTTTTGCACACAGTTAAATGGTTTCAAGTATTGCTATATAACAGTCACAATTTAACATCAATCATTTGTTTGCACATAGTTTGTTCTATTTGACTGATAGATAGGACCATATCAGGTACAACCACTCCAGGTCAGAGTGGACCTAGGCACAATGGCAATAAAAAGGTACTCTACATTCCCCAAATCTCCCCGGCTGGAGCCTTGTGAGTTGGAGTCTCACTATCTGATGCAGTGTCATAACCAAGACACTAGTGGCAGGTGGGGTGGGGGTGGGGTCTTACCTCTCTGCAGAGGTACAGTCAGCATATTCTGCAGACCTAGCTGAGAAGATAGAAAAAAATGGGCATTTGGGCTCCACATATGCTTAGTGAAAAGAATAAGGAAAATTGCATATCCATAGAGACAAATATTCTTTCAAGGCAGAGAAATTACCCATTTCTCAAGATAATAAAAAATGGGTCTTTTATGACAATGTTTAATGCAAAATGCAGTGGATTGACCAGGATGAATCTCCACAGCCCCTCCATAGGCGGAGCTTGATGAAAGAAAAGTTATACTGTATGTATGGTGGGATCACTGCAGTATTATTCCAAATTTACTTTCAAAAGCTGCTATGTTTACATGAAAATCTAAGAAAACATCCTACACTCATCAACTGATGAAGCATTGTGCTTCTCCATGATAATGCAATGCCATATTCAGCAAGAATCGTGCCGGAAAAATATTGCATTTACAAAGGTCTGTTTTACTTCATCCACCATATTCAGAATTTACACTAAGTAATTTCCATCTTTTACTTTCTCTATAAAATGCTCTGAATGACAAAAAAAAAATTCTTTTTAAAGAAAATCAGGTAAAAAACGTTTGTGGAAAGCTTGAGTTGGAAATCAACTGAATTTTACTTGAGAGGAATCAACAAGCACCTGATAAATGGCAAAAGGTGATTCACAATAATGGTGAATATACTATTGATTAAAATTAATTCATTAATAAATAATTTATGAATAAATTATATTTGACTAAAATGAAATTATTTATGGCTCAACCCAATTTAAGGAATATCTTATGAAGCCAGAATGTTCACCTATTGAGTAAAAAAAAAAAAAAAAATAAATAAATTTGTGTCTCGTCTTTTATTAGTTTATTTACTGCTAAATAAAAAAACAAAAAAAAACAAAACAAGGTCAACATCCTCTAAGCAGGCTAATTCCATAATTTTTGCCAGAGGAAGTTGAACTAAGATGAAAGATAATACTAATCAATATATTTTGATTTATTTCAAATCTGTTAGTTTGATTTAGACAAGCTGGATACTTAGTGGTTTATTCATCCCCACCTTTCTCAATTTAGTCATAATTATTACTGTTTCTGTGACAACATGACCTACTGAAAAAGACTATGAATTATTGCCAATTACCTAGCAAGAACTACAGGTACACCCTTTTCGTTTGGTTTAATACAAATGATTTTCGCACAAATAATTTCAAGTAATTCTCTCTATTACGAAAAAATTTAGACACAAACATGGTTTCAAGTAATTATTTCTATTTGATAATTATAATGATTTTTTTGCGCGCAATTATATGGTTTCAAGTATTCCAATCTAATACTAATAATTTGCACACAATTATATGGTTTCAAGTATTCCAATGTAATACTAATAATTTGTACACAATTATATGGTTTCAAATAACTAGTCCTATGGTTTGGTTTAATTTCTTTCTTTAATGGCACAACAACCCCTGATACCAAAACCATCCTTGTAGAAGAACAGTAGTGGTACTATTTAAGTGATACCTGGGGGGGGTGATAAAGAGTATCTATTCCTATTTTATAATATTAATAGTAATTCGTTTGTACACAATTATACAGTTTCAAATATTCCAATTTAATACTAATAATTTGTACACAATTATACGGTTTTAAGTAACTATTCCTATTTAATAGTAACTATAATCATTATTTGTTTGCAGACAAGTTATATGGTTTCAAGTATTCCTATCTAATACTAATAATTTATAAACAATTATATGGGTTCCCATTTAATAAAAATAATAATCTCTTAGCACAGTTATATGGTAGCAAGTATTCCCACTGATTATGAAAGAATTTTAAATTAATCAATTTGACCAATAGGTGATAACAGGTGTTATCAATCTAGGTCAGAGTGGACCTGAGAGTTATGGCAACAAAGTAGCACTCCACACAGCCTTGAGCCTTATTATTAAATGCAGTTTAATGTCATACCCAAGACAACCTATACTTTTTCAGTATTACTCCTCAGTAGGAAATAAAATCAGCATATTTTTCTGACAATGAATTGTTGACAATGAACATTTTATAATGCACTTAACCCAATCCTTAGGTCCAAGTTTACAATGTAAAGTTGGTTGACGTCAGAACGCTCCCTTTTCAATAGCTACTACACCGAGGTGTAGGAGAGGGCGCTACTCCTTTCCCTGGATTGCCCCACTTTCCCCTTATACATACCTTATATAGCTGAGTGTTAAGCAAGGAGGTATCAAGTACCATTTTTAAAGTCTTTGGTATGACTCGACCTGGGATTGAACCCAGGTCTCCCAGACCATTGGCAAACACTCTACCCACTAGGCCAATGAGCCAGTTCTAAATGTACAATAAGCCAATTTATGTTGATTTTTTTTTTCCCAATGGATATTTATTTGTAAAATATGACAGATAAAAAATAAATAAATAAAAAAAAGTAATAAATTTATTTCTGCCTTTTTACAGCTTTTCTGATGGAAAAAATACCTAGAAGAAATAACGGTTGGTTTGGTTTGTTTGGTTTTATGGCATATCAACCTTTGTAGGTTATTTAACACCAAATCCATTTTTATGTAAATAATCTGTTCTATTGAAAACAGTTCAGTTTAGCATAAGTACACAGTTTAATTGTCAAAGACATTTCCATTTCAAACTATTCAAGCAGTTATATGTAATAATTCAGTTAAGTGTAAATACAGTTTTAATGTCGAAAAACAGTTCTATTTGAAATAATTCAGTTAAGCATAAGCACGCAGTTTAAGTGTAAGTATGGTTTAATTGTCAAAAACGTTTCTATTTCAAACTATTCAGTTTACTCAATTCATTTTAGCATAAGTATGCTGTTAGTTCTATTTAACCCATAGATAGGGCCCTATCAGGTGCTACCACTCCGGGCTAGAGTGGACCTGGGAGCGATGGCAATGAAGGGGTACTCCGCATTCCCCAAAGCTCCAGCACTGCTGGAACCTAACCATCAGATTGTTTAGTGTCATATCTAGGTCACTCGTTGGTGGGGGGGGGTCTTACTCCTCTGCAGAGGTGCAGTCAGTGTATTCTACAGCCCAAGCTGACTGGACAAAAAGAAATAATGGTGAATATTATATCAGGTGTTAATGCTGTTGTTGAGACATGTCCGAACAGGCAATAATTCTTTTCATAAATTGCACATATGCACAAACACAAAGAAAATAATGTCAGTTATCTTTACAGCATGTAAACTCTTTCTGGTTTATCTAATACTGTGATGAAACTAAGGGCGATGTTGGCAAAACTCAATATAAGCCAGCTTAGTTGATATCTATAAGGATACCCGAGTGGCACACTGGAAATGATCGCCTCGAGCTGGCATTATGTTGAAAGAACTGAAATCTGCCAATGATCCAGCCTAAAAACATAACTGATGATGCCACCCAGTGCTCTTTAATTGAACAGGCATATTTCTAACCTTCTGATGTCAGTTGTTTTTATTTTCATTATCTTAAGCAATTATATGATTGGCCGATTGAGTAGAGTGTTCGCCAATGGTGCAGGAGACCTGGGTTCAATCCCAGGTCAAGTCATACCAAAGACTCAAAAAATGGTACTTAATGCCGCCTTGCTTAACACTCAGCATTATAAGGTACAGATCAAGGGTCAAGTGGAGCAATCCAGGGAAAGGAGTAACACCCTTCCCTACACCTCGATGAAGTAGCCATTGAAAAGGGAGCTAGCGGGTTACCCTCAACTGCGGTTGCCAACTTTACTTTCTGATTTCAAGGAACTGTTCCTAGTAAAAAAGATTTTGCAAACAAATTCAAAAATGGTTTTAAATATTCTTCAATCAATGCTGTCATTCTCACCCTTTGTCTTGAATCAAAACTGCTGCCCCTCCCTCTGGTCCTATGCCTAGGATTAAAAGTATTACACACTGGCAAACATGACTATTGTGGGACAGAACTGGTAGGTCATGGGCACTTCTGTTCCATAATAATTTGTATATTTATGGTATGAAATTTATATGTAAATCTAACAACTATTTGGAACAATTTTTCTCAGTCCAATTAATGTAAAGAATTTTTTAAAGATACTAAAGAGATGATAGCTGATTGTGGGTAGTTATAGCTTGCATGATATTATCTATGGAGGCCTAAAAATAAGTTTAAAAACAAAGAAAAAAATATTTTTTCTACAACCCTACCACATCCCAGAAAAGAAGGTCGAAAGTGATAATAAATCTAATGACTGACCACGCTTATATAAAGGCCGTCCACCCACCCCCCCAAAAAAAACAGAACTTTAAAAAACCCAAAATGAGACATTTTAGCATACTTGAAACTGAAACATTGTATAGCTGTAACACTATTCTGCTCCTGGGTGCACATATAGCTGTAACACTATAAGCTTTTCTATTCCTGGGTGCACATATTTAGACATAATACTGCATATGTAGGTGTCAAGGTGTCTTTATGAGCATGTTGGTATATGTTGGTGTAAGTGTTTCTATATGGTTGTGTGTGAGCACTGCGAGCATATACCCATGTGTTTAGCTCTGTGTATCATCATCAAAGTGTGCAAGTTCTTTAGACAGCATATAGTGTCCACACAGAACTGATAAATGTAAGTTTTTGCTTGTCAGCCAACACTAGTGAGTCCATGGGCAGTAGTCTCAAGGAGAATGTTGCTTTTGAGCTTGTCCTTGCTTCTGCAGTCTTTCTCATCTTACTTGGGGGGTTTATGAGAATGGAGCCAAGTGGCTGTACAGCTGTTTTGTAGGGTGCAACTTCCGGAATTTATTCAAAATAGCATGCAGTTGATCTTGCACTTCTTGCAAATACACCTGCTGAAGCCAAATCTCTACTACATAATCTGGAGCAGGCAGCAAGAGTCATTGGTCTCTATGTGAAACCAAATAAAACAGATTTCATGCATGTATGCATAATTGTATCAAAAGGAAAGTTACAAAAGTCAACAAAGTTTAATAGCTGATAAAATATTAACCCCTTCATCATGATTGATAAATACTTCTCTTTCCCAATGGGGATGCAAGGGTTTGTTTTTTAATGTCTATGATAAACTTTGGTGCTAGTATGGTCAAAGGTCAGTAGATAGTCTGAGAGTCAAACTAAGTAAAGTTTACTGAATAATTTAAGCAATGATGAACCTACTTATTAGGTTTTGTTAGTAGTCTTTTTATTTTTGTTTAATGGCATATCAATCATTATGGGTTATTCAAGGCCAAAGCCATTCTTGTAAAAGAACAGCAGTGATACTAATTAACCTATAGCTTGGAGATAAAAGGGATTCTCCTACCTTTCCCCGAGATTATTTGTACAAAAGTGAATGCAGTAGCACTGTTGTATACTACATGTATACATATGCAAACCACACAATACAAATACACAGGCGGGACTCAAATACACAGGTGGACTCTTTTGCTTCAGGTATGAACGTTTTGTTATTAACTTCTGAGTTTGGTTCTTCGACACGAGAGAGAGAGACAATTCTTAAAAGTCTTTCGTATCATACTATGCTAAAAACACCTTTCAAAGGCCGAAATCCAAGTCTATGCCCCAATGGCAGGAACTCAACTATCGTCTTCCATGGTCCAATCTCAAATTCTCAACTGCCTGGTCGGACTCCAACTTCTCAACACAATCGTCAGAACTCAACTTGTCAACACCAGGGTCGGACCCCAACTGTCTCAATATCATGGTCAGAACTCAACTTCAACTGTCTGCCTCAATGGCAGACAACCCAACTGTCAGCCTACATTGTCCCCAGTCAACTCCTAATTGACGTGTTTTTCAAAATATTCAAATTTTCAGGACCATTGCTTCCGGGCATAATGTCATTCACACTCCAGCCCCGTTTCCTATCTGGGGTTTATTATGACAATTGTGATTGTCATATCCTTTGCACGTGAGCGTAAACTGTACCCAATGCTATGCATCTGAACTAAGAGCCGAATAGTTCAAAGCCCAACCAAACTGAATGATAAAATATAATTGACGAAAAATGATTAATATAAAAAAATCATTCCATAATTATATAACAGCACAACTGAGATTCAAACTTGCTTTCTTCAAAGCTACAGTCCAAGACTTTAACCATTGGGCCATGGGGACTTCCGCCACTGCTCCATACTTAGAAGAGTAAAAGGTTGGTAACCGTAGTCAAGGGTGACCAGAAGGCTCCCTTTTCAATAGCTACTACACCGAGATGTAGGGGAGGGCGCTACTCCTTTCCCTGATTGCTCCACTTTACCCTTGATATGTACCTTATATTGCCGAGTGTTAAGCAAGGAGGTATCAAGTACCATTTTTAAAGTCTTAGGTATGATGCGACCTAGGATTGAACCCAGGTCTCCACTGGCGAACACTCTACCCACTAGGCCAATGAGTAATCACTTAATCACAGCAGGTACTGTAAGTAACCTGAAGCCAATAGCCAGACTAGGAAAAGCTTAGTAAATAACAAGTTAAGCAATGACAATCATGTTCAATACTCAGATGGGTGACTACTTACTAACAACTTCTAGACTAGGAAAAGCTGAGTAAGTAAATTAAACAATAATGAAACTGCTCATTAGGTTTGGTTTTTTTTTGTTTAACGGCATCATCTTGGGTTATTTAATGCCAAAGCCATCCTTCTAAAAGAACAGCAGGGATACTATTTAAACTATAGCAGGGAGTTAAGGAAGTTCTCATACCTTTCCCAAGGGTATTAGTCCAAAAGTAACTGTAATAGTGTGACTGGAATTAGAACTTGCTAACTTCAAGGCCAGAGTCCAGCAATTTAGCCATTATGCCTCCCCCCTGCTCAATACTTACATAGGTGATTACTTAGTATGTAAGAAATCTGAAGCCTGTGTGCAATATTTAAACAAATCTTAATAAATAACAATATCGATAAAGTGGATTTTTTTCCAAGAGGAGAGTAGATACTCTTTTGGGGCTTATTTTGCTTGGTGGATTCTTCGCCTGACAATCAACTACTCAGGTTTCTGCTATCATTCACAGGTGTCTGAAAATCTATATGATCATGGATTTCTTTCTAACTAGAACACACAAAGTACCACCTGATCGATGCACTCTGATAACAATAGTCCTTGAAATAACTGGTTTTAAGAAATGCAAGAAAAAACAACAATCAGATTCACAGCTTTTGATGCAATTAACCAATAAAAAATTTTATAAGTTAAACTTTGATATTTTATCAATGACACAATATCTCAGCTGTCTTTCTGATAAAACTAAATGGGAATTCTTCCAAGCTGAATCAGAACTACTGTATAGTTGCACCACTTAGACTCAAAAAAAATGGAAAATAAAAAAGGAGAAAAGGCTAGATGAGAACTGCACAAGGAGGATGTGAGCTATTTTGAACCAACCCTGAAAGCAGTTGTATGGCCACTTATCTCTCATCTTGCAAATCATCCAAGAAAGGACAAACACACAAGCAACATGCTCTTATAACTGGAACCTCGACACCAGATCCAGTGTCATAGTCAGGACATCCATTTTTATGAGGGAGGTCTTACTCCCTCAGCAGGGGATGCAGTTGGTATATTCTAAGCCCCACAAGCAGGGCAATTGATAATTTAGATGATTATACAGGGGCTTGACAAAATAATGGAAACACCTAAAACTTTAGTACCATAATTTTGAAACTCCTATAAAACCATCAGATGTTTGTTATTTTTATGTTTTTTGATTCATTATTAATTTTTCTGATCTTATTTTACTAAAATTGTTGTTTTTCTTACTGATAGCAGAAGAGATTCATCAAAATTCATTAAAATGGCAGATCTATCAAACTTTAAAGGAAGTCAAATTGTTGGTGCTCGTATGGCAGGCACAAGTGTAACAAAAACCACTGATTTATTTGGTGTAGCAAGGAGTGCTGTCATGAAAGTAATGGCAGCATTTGAGAAAGAAGGAATAACCTTGTCACTGAAGCAAAATTCTGGAAGAAAGTGAAAGCTGGACCATCAGACTCTTACACTGATTGTTAGGAAGAATCACAAGAATACAGCTCAAAAAATTACAGCAGAGCTTAATGACCATCTCGAGAACATAGTTTCCTCAAAAACTGTAAGAAGGGAACTGCACAAAGCCAGATTTTATGGGAGGAATGCCATCAGAAAACCAGATTGAAATAAATTCATTTGAAATTTCCAGATGTTTCCATTATTTTGTTCAACCCCTGTATGTTTTTAAGTAATAAATAATTCATTTGTAAACAATTGTTGCGACAAGTTCAAATTCTGGACGAGGCTGACTGCATTTCTCATAGCACTAATACCCTTGGGAAAGGTATGAATTCAATTATTATCCCTACAGCTATGGGTAAATAGTAGGGCAGACTGGGTTCTTCAGCCTTGGTGAGGCAACTAGTCAAGGAGAAGGAAAACTGAATTCAAACCTGTTAAACTCTGCTTAAAAATTGACCTTGTGTCATATCCTGCCCGAGCAGAGGGTTGGTAAAAATGGTTAAGTATCCTTAATTCTAATAACTTGGTGGGGAGTCCTCATTTTAATATAATTAAGGATGATAATTATATTAATTAATTACTTTATTTGAAGTGATAAATTGCAAGTTAGCTGAAAACTTTGAATGGAAGTAAGTCACGAAGGTCATATGCTGGCATGTGTCACAGGATATGAGATGACCATCAGCCTATTATAACAAAAGTTCACTGCTAAAATCCAAAGAGAGACCAAATATTTAAAATAAACACATCCTGAATTCAATGACAGCTGGTTTAGCTATCACATATGGAAAGTTTATTTTTTTAATCACACGTGTTCTTACATCATTATTAGTTAATGAGATAAGTAATATATTATATAAGCAGGAGATTTTTGGAAGTTGGTTTGGAGTTGAGTGTTCAGAGACAGTTGAATTTAGAGAGTTTAAGCCCTCTGGGAAAGAAAAAGGGACAATGGGGTGAATAAAATGGAAATTGGTATCTCGTTCCTCTATCATCTATAAATATCTCTTCATTTCTATGTAAGAAGTAAATATCTTTCACTGTCTTCTCATGTTATGATGGCTGACTGCTACAAAATGTTGCAGGTAAGAAAATAAACTTTTTATATCTAAAGAAACAATGGGTTCGTCTCGTATTCGAGAAATGTAACACCTATCAATATTTGAGATGGTGCCATGGTGTTACACTCATGGCATAAATGGCTTCCATGCTGGACAGCAGCCTTGAAGTAAGCAAGTTCAAAATCCACTCATGATGTTATGTTCAGCTTTAAAATAATACCTTTGGGAAAGGCATACACCCCCTTATTCTCTATGGCTTACATAGTATCACTACTGTTCTACAAGGATGGCTTTGGTATTAAATAACCCATAAAGGTTGATATACCTTTAAAAAACAAAGAAACCAAACTGATAATTGGCATACAGTTTTGAGTATCAAATATTCCTATCTAATAAAAATAATTTTCAAACAAATCTAGTTGACTTATATTTGATCATAAAACAGAAATTCTTTCAAGCAGTAAACATGTCAGCACTGAGAAAAAAAATTTTTTTTTAAATAAATAAATAAATAAATAGATAAACTGGGTTGGGAGCTTATTTCATCACCTTTTTCTTTTCATGGATTATAGAGCTAGTGAAGACTGATTAACACCACTAAAAATATGAAGAATTTTAAGTGTCCTAACTAAATTTAGAAGATTAATACCTCATCTGAAAACCATGGAAGAAACAATAGCTGAATCATTAAGATGAACATGGGGCATTATTTGATTAGATGTGATGATTTCTGTCAATCAGGTTAAACATTTGAAGGTGTTTTTGAAACCTCTGAAGACCAGTCAATGCATCAAGACAGACCTGATTCTAAATCAGTTTGGTTTAGATTTATGGCATATCAACCATTGTAGGTAATTTAATGCCAAATTTCGGGGGGGGGGGTATATTAAATATATGATTTGTAAGCACATTTTATAGATACAGTTAAAAATTCCAAGTATTGCAGTGTATTACCAACAGTTCAACTAAACATCAGTCATTTGTTTATGCTCAGTTAAAAGATTAAACAGTTCTATTTCTAACAATTCAATTTAGCATAAGTCATTTGTTTGCACTAAATTTAAATGTCAAACAGTTCTATTTGACCCATAGATAGAATCCTATTAGGTGCTGCTACCCGAGGCCAGAGTGGACCTGAGTGCAATGGCAATGAAGGAGTACTCCACATTCTTCAAAGCTCCATCATTACTAGAGCTGCACCATCAGATTGTTTACTGTCATATCCAGGACACTTGGTGTGTTTGTGGGGAGAGGGCTTACCCATCTGTAGAGATGCAGTCGGTTTATTCTACAGCCCCGGCCAACCTGATTCTGTGATAGGTTGAAATCTCCCAGAGAAAAAATACTGTAAGTTCCCAGGAGAGAGGATTATAGCAAAGAAACTTTGAAAACAAATTAATATTTAGAAGATTAAAAAAACCCAAAAAAACAAGAGGCATCATACCCCTTTGCCTAATTAGCATAGCAAAGCCAAATAAACTATATATTTACCCAACCCCAAAGCCAAATAAACTATATATTTACCTAACCCCACTGCAGAAGTAGGATGTGACACAAGGTCATGTTGGTTGGTTGATTGGGTTTCATGGCATATCAACCTCTATAGGCTATTCAATGCCAAAGCCTGTTTACACGTGTGTACGATTTGCAGACACATAATTTAATCATACCATATTAAAACTATACAACTCATTTACTTGCATATGAGTAAGTATTTGCGAGTATTTCTATGTGACATTAGTTTATTTAGTGATGATAGTGTTTTTTGTTTTTGTTTCTCACTACTATTTCTACCAACACAAGCATAAATCTATTCAGCAATAATTTGCTTTCTGTTGATTATTTTGT
This sequence comes from Sepioteuthis lessoniana, assembly GCA_963585895.1. NCBI lineage: Eukaryota > Metazoa > Mollusca > Cephalopoda > Myopsida > Loliginidae > Sepioteuthis > Sepioteuthis lessoniana. The sequence goes on along the minus strand of CAUZXS010001773.1, from coordinate 22,571 downwards.
TGTGTTTTTGGGATTGTAACCAAATCTATATTTTCTGGTACAACCCAGTCTCTTTCAAGAACGACAAGACATTATCCATGTGTACGTTCTCAAATAAGTCCTTCATGGAATTTGCGTGGAAATAGCGCTTTCTGGTGTCATTAAAAACTTTACACTCAAGGAGAACGCGTTTGATTGTGCAGGGCGTTTGGCATGTCGAGCACTGTGGTTGCTGTTCTTGCTTGAGCATAAAAGAGCGCATTATTGTTACTTGCTCTTTTCGCGATTTTCGAAAGGCTGGGTGCCATTCTCCCAAAAAGGGTTTGACCTGAAATAGTTTATTGCTGGTATTTCTATTCCAGCGTTGTTGCCATTTTTTATGGAAGAAATTATTTATTTTCAGTTTCAGATTGGTGTATGGGATGTTGTACTTTTCAGGGGTCAAATCTAAAGCCGATTTTGCTGCCGCGTCTGCTCTATGATTTCCTCTCACCCTAATGTGGCTTGGAATCCAACAAAAAACGATTTCTTTGTTTAATGTTGAGTGTAGTCTGCAAAGTAGTTTGACAATAAGTGGGTGCTCTAGTTTTTTGTTGTTTAATGATAATAGGACAGAGAGCGAGTCTGAGAATATGATGAATTTTTTGTGTTTTTCTTTCGAGATAATGTCGAGAGCCAAGTCTATTGCACAGGCCTCAGCTGTGAAAATAGAACTATCCATTGGCAGAGCTTTTGTTTTTATTATTTTGTTTAAGACTGCTGCACATGCTGTTTTATTGTGGTCTTTGGATCCATCTGTATAGATACATAGGTAGTCAGGATACTGTTGGAGGATATTTTGATGTTTTTCTTGGTAGGTGAAGGGATGTGTCTTTGTTTTATGGAGTTGATTCAGTTGAAGGTTAACTTTTGGATTTTTGATGATCCAAGGTGGTATTTGTGGCAAGGACACTGCTGGAGAAGCAAGGACGAGCTCATAAGTGATGTACTCCTGTGGACCCCCACATATGGATGTGCAAGAGTGGGACGACCAGCACGAACCTACATACAGCAACTATGTGAGGACACAGGATGTAACCCTGAAGACCTGCCGGCGGCGATGAATGATAGGGAGAAATGGCGAGAGAGGGTCAGGGATATCCGCGCTGGCGGCGCGACATGATGATGATGATGCTTTTATGGATATTATCTAGAGGAATGCTGGCTTTTTTGAGAATAGGCTCCATACGGAGGCCAAATGGTCTAATTGATTTTTCTTTTTGGTCGAAATATTTTCTGTATTTTGGATCAAAGGTGCAGTCATATGCTGGATTAGAGGGAGAAGATTTAAGTTTGGTGTAATATTGGAGGGCTAATTTTTCACTTCTGATCTGTAGAGGTGCTTTGTGAGCTTCAGTGTATAAGCTGTCGATTGGAGAATTTCTAAATGCTCCTAATACCAGTCGTAAGCTTCCATGGTGAATAGGGTCAAGTTGTTTCAGATATGATTTCCTGGCAGATCTATATACGAAAATGCCATAGTCGAGTTGAGAGCGGAGAAGAGTTCTATATAACTTAATTAGAGTTTGACGGTCAGCTCCCCACTCTGTGTGGGCAACGACTCACAGAAGTTGTTGGGCACGGGTTGATTTGTTTTTTTAGGTATTTTATGTGTGGGATGAATGAAAGTTTTTTATCGAATATTATGCCGATGAATTTGTATTCGTTAACAACTGGTATTTCGGAGTCATCAATTTTTAGGAGAGGGTCATTGTACATTTTCCTTCGAGAGCAAAAATGCACGCATTTAGTTTTTGACTTGGAGAACTTGAATCCATTTTCTCTTGCCCATTTATTTACTTTGTTTAAGTTTAGTTGAAGTTTTCGCTCTACTATGTTCATATGAGTGGCCCGATAGCATATGACGAAGTCGTCGACGTAGAGAGCACAGTCGATAGAGGGGGTTAGACATTTGACAATGTTATTGATTTTTATGGAGAAGAGAGTAACGGAGAGGATGCTGCCTTGCGGAACACCCTCCTCTTGATGTTGTGAGTTTGAAAATGTGGATCCCACGCGTACCCTAAATGTTCTTTTGAAGAGAAAGTTTTTTATGAACATCGGCAGTCTTCCTCTTAAGCCTAGATCATAGAGGTCCCGCAAAATACCATACTTCCACGTAGTGTCATAAGCCTTCACTAAGTCAAAAAATACTGCCGTCAGATGTTTTCTGATGAAGGTTTCTAGTCGTATCAAATGATCTATGGTTCCTCTTCTTTTCCGTAATCCTGTTTGCATATTTGTTATTAGACCATTTGACTCGAGATACCACGTCAGTCTACTGTTTATCATCCGCTCCATCATCTTACAAAGGCAGCTAGTCAATGCGATGGGTCGATAATTCTGCGGGTTCGATGTATCTTTGCCTGATTTGGGGATCGGGACAATTATTGATTGTCTCCATGTTTCTGGGAAAGTACCGTTCACCCAAATATTATTATATAGCTTTAGTAGGCATTTGACCGATTCATCTGGTAGCTGTTTGAGGAACTCGTTGTGTACTTCATCAGGACCGACAGCTGAGTGGTTGGATTTTTTTATGGAGTCCACTAGTTCAGTTAGGGTAAATGGCTTATTGTATTCTTCGGAGTTATTTGAAGAGAACTTTATTTTTTTCTTTTCGAGGGTGGGTTTGATTTTATAGAATTCTGTGTTGAATTGGCTGGAGGAGTTTTTAGAAAATGTTTCTGCAAGAAGATCTGCTATGGCCTTTTTACCTGTTATTTTGTGGTTTGTTACGGAGAGGTGTTTTAGTGGAGTTGATTGTTTTTTACCGGCTATTTTTCAAATCATGAGCCAAACCGTTTTGATGTTAGAGGAGGTATTTAGCTTGCTCACGTAATTTTGCCAGGATTTTTTCTTGGCTTCTCTGATGATAACCAAAGTTACAATTTCATCAACAATACCGGTCATAGAGCTTCGGGTGATGTCTCAATCCTTATTAGGAACAACATACCTCAAAGCAAAATCCACCTCAACACTCAACTCCAAGCAATAGCTGCCAAAGTGACTTTACACAGAACAATTAATATCTGCTCTCTATATATTCCGCCCCATGATGCCATAAATGAAAGTGAAATCAACAACATACAGCAACTACCCACACCTTTTAGTCTTCACTTTGTCTGCTACAAGATCTGCCTTTGTAGTTGGTGTCTCTGAAATTTTGTTAGTATCAAGGGAGGCTCTTATTTCATTGATATAGCCTTCCCAGTCGCCCGGCTCCAGCTGAATCAATTTTTTTACTATCCTCTCGTAATTATACTGGGTTTTATTGCGCTTGACAGCTTGAGAGTAGGTTGTGGTCTTAGATCCTACTATCATTTTCCACGCTTCATTGAATGGGATGTTCTTGTGTTTGATTTCCAGTATTTCTTTTTCTAGTTTCCAACTTTCACAGGATCGTGCATAGACGGGATGATCGCCTCCGCAATTCGCACACTTATACGGATTGTTGCAATTGTCAATAGGGTGGTCAGGATCTTGTTGTGCACATTTGCCACATACTTTTCGACCTCTACAATTATCTTCGTGATGGCCGTATTTTTGACAATTGTAGCAACGCAATGGATTGGGTATGAATTGCTCAACTCTCTCCATTGTGTAGCCTACTTTTATCCTCTCCAGTATTTTGGGTTGGTCAAATGTCATTATGTAGGTGTTTGTTTCAATGAGTTTACCCTCTTTTTTGATTGAAACTCTCTTTACTTCTGTTACACCTTGTTTCTTCATTTCTTTTTTTATTTCATCAATTGTGCATAATGACAATTCTTTACTTCTTACAACCCCTTTACTTATGTTCAAGGATTCGTGAGGGTAAGTTTTAACGTTTATTGTGTGGAATTTCGTCATTTTCAGTAGGAAATTGGCATTTTTCCTTTTATCTACTTCAACGAGCAAAGTTTGATTTTTTAGTTTTTTTACGTGGACGGGCGTCATATTACTAGATATTACCTTTTCAATTAAAAAAGGTGATAAGTTTGTTATTGGTGTTTACGTGGATTCAATTATTATGAATCTGGGGAAACTTGCCACACCTTCGTAGTCCGATTCAGTTTCCGTTAGGGAACGTTTCAGTTTTTTTGATGAAGAAAAAGCCATGATTGGTAATTGTTGTTCACTGGTCCTATGCTCCACCAGCCACCATGGACTCCAACTTGAGAAGGGAATGAACCAAGGGGGCAACCCATTCGCCTTGGTTGAGACGGGGATACAAAACCAGTATACTCATGCAAAGAGTATGATTCTGAGCCTCTGCTAAATTATGCTTTTTAAAAAACAACAATCTCACAGCGGTCATAAGTCCTACCTCAGCACAATTGACCCTCAGCCCCCGCCTTCTAGCACATGTGGAAAAAAGAGGGTTGGAAATAGTTCCGCAAAAGTAGATCGAATAGTTCCACAAGAGCAGATTGTATGATACGATCGGGAAAGTAAAAAAAACAAAACCACATATGTGCTAGGGCATGTCGGGACCAGCCGATTGATCGGATCGGGCCCAATCCGACCGCCCGTCAGACCAAGTAAGGGCCAAAGTGATGTGTTGCAAGCCATTGACCACTCTGTCACCGGATCAATGACTGCTCAACCACCAGGGATCCGTCCTAGCGCCTTACGGGTCGCCACCCACAGCCAGCAGGTGGCCTCATTGGTGGGGTCTTACCCCTCTGCAGAGGTGCAGTCGGCGTATTCTACAGCCCCAGCCGACAGGGCGAGACACAAGGTCAGTTCTTAAGCAAAAGTTTAACTGGTTTGAATTCAGAGTTTTCCTTTTCCAAGACTGGCAGTCATACCAAGTTTAAAGAGCCCTGCCTGGCCTACTGTTTACCCATAGAAGGAGAAAAGTTAGATTCATACCTTTTCTAAGGGTATTAGTGCTATGTGAAATGCAAACAGTCTCATTCAGGATGTGAACTTGTGTTCATCCTATTTCCTATGATGTTAACCCTTATACCATAAGTGTTCCCAATTAGACTAATCACTGTAATTATAAGTGGAATGGAGAAATGAACAGGCAAAAGTAGAAAGAATAACAACCAAAGAAACACAAAATAGCACTTTGTAACAAAAGACTTTCTTCATTCTTTGTGAAATTTGCAGTTTTATACAAATTCATTATTGAAAAGGAATTTTGATCTGCTTCTCAAAATCTCAAATGCATCTGACATTTTTAATTTCTGGTATAAAATTCTAAACAAATGGCAGTGGGGGGCAAAGAGATAAGTTTTTAAAAAAGCCAACAGTAGCAGAGGCAGAGAGTGATTGAACCATTCAAAAAAATGAGAAGAGCAGGTTCCTACAAGAATGCAACTCATAATATCGGTTTTCTGTTTCCACGTTTGATTTGCTTTGTTTTTATGGCATATCAACCCTTGAATGCCAAATCCTCTATACACTTATATATTAAATATATATGATTTGAAAACACATTTTGTTGATAACATTTTTTAATGAGCCTGAGCTCTTTTTTTTTTTGCACACAGTTAAATGGTTTCAAGTATTGCTATCTAACAATTTAACATCAGTCATTCGTTTGCACACATAGTTTATTCTATTTGACCCATAGATAGGACCCTATCAGGTGTTACCACTCCAGGTCAGAGTGGCCCTGGGAGCAATGGTCATAAAAGGGTACTCCACATTCCCTAAATCTCTAAAGCTGGAGCCTCGCCATCAGATGGTTTAATGTCATATCTAGGATACTATTTCCAAGTACTTCCATAGCTAGAGAAACTGAATAAAAGGGAAGAAAGCAACAGAAGGTTCTACACTTGAACGTTCATGGTATATTGGTTTTTGTCCTATGAAAACAGCTAGGCAACAAGAGTTCAAATTCTGGGTGAGGCTGTTGGCATTTCACAGAGTGCTAATGCCCTTGAGATAGGTATAAATTTAACTTTTCCTGCTTCAGCTATGGGTAAACTCTAAGGCAAACCAGGCTTTTTTTTTTTACTTTGGTAGGGCAACCAGTCTAAGAGAAGAAAAACTCAATTCAAACCAGTTAAACTGTTTAAAGACTGACCTTGTGTTGCATACTGTTTGTGGTGGATGGATTGGGTAAATACATACACTTGTGTTGTATTGCATCTTTGCGTTTCACCCTCCCTGATCAGATGATCAAACACCATCAATTTAGCAGTCATCAGTGACTATGCTACAACTTTCTAAATTTGTCCTAAATGCCTCCCTGTGAAATAATCTTTGTTATTGACCCTTCATAACTTCAACCTCCACCTTGAGGATGGACGGAAAGTGGTACAGACTGCCTTGGAGACATTGGTTTTAAAGTGAGACAAAGAGAACAAGAGAGAGAGAGAGGGGGGGGAAAGAAAATGTAGAGAGAGAATGAAAAGGCAAAAATAGAAAGTTGAAAGAGAGAGAGAGAGAGAGAGAGAGAGAGAGAGAGAGGAAATGCAAAGTAAAAAAGGGAGGAGACAACAAAAAGAGAAAAGGAAAAGTTAGAGAGAAGGAGGGGATCGAAAAATAGAGAAAGAGAATTGAAATACATAAAACAGATAAAAATGATACCAAATGAAGCAAGAAAAACTGTAAAAAAAAAAAAAAATTGACAGTTAAAAAAACAAGATTGACAGGCTGTCTTAAAATACTTTTTAAATGATTTTCTTCAGCCATAATCTTAGTATTTATTTAAAAAGAGAAAAATCTCTACATGTGTGTGCATTGAAGTAGAAAATAAATTTTCTCATATACAAGATATACATAAAAAAAAAAAAAAAAATATATATATATATATATATATAGTAGCAGCATATGCAGAGATTGTGCTTGATAGCTTGGATAGCACGTATATTAACAATATAACTATAGTAGTAATGCCACAAACAATCTTACCTAGCAAAACAGAAGGTGTGTTCTCTCTGCTACTGGCACGCGGAAACCAGAAGAAAAGGACACCAGAGGTGTGACTTGTTTTATGGAGGAGAACGAGATAAGCCTGCGTGAAGTGGCGAGATTTGATGAACATAAAAGAGACTAAGTTTGAAGTAGAAAAGAGCAACATTTTACTGATGTCTGATTGATAAACATACATCAGTTCATTTTGCAAGTTAAGTGAGTTGACTAGCACCCAATAGGTTGATTCCTCTTCAACTAGACTCCTGAAACCAACTAGAATAACACAGAAACTAATACCACATATTGCAACTAATAGCTTCACACTTTTGCAATCAGTGAGTAATACGACATTCATCTAGTCTGTAATATATATTATTAACCAATCCTGGCCAGATATCATAACACCAACTTGAAGGGATAAATACAAAAATATATAGACAAAAAGATCCTGCTGTTCACCAATATAATGGCACTTTGGAATACAGACGTGATCTCATGAAGAGACAAATTACATTCTGTAAGGATAATATTATATCCCACTATAAACAAACACTTAATTCTTACTAAGTAGTAAAATACGTGCAAAGGTTATATCGCTTTTTCAATACACACCCCCACTAATGGTAACCTAAGACAAGGCCAAAAGTACGAGAGAACCAATTAATTGTGGAAGGTTTATTAACCAATTCTGGTTGGATATTATAACATCAATATGGCAACTTGAAAAGATGGTTGGTTGGATGTTTCGTTTTACATTGTATCAACACTTTTCGGGTAATTTAATGCCAAATTAAGTCATTTTGATAAAAGTTTCAGCAATTCAGTTTCATATAAGTATAGTTTTTTGTGTACACTCACTTGTATATCAAAACAATTAATTCCGAACTATACAGTTTAGTTTTATTTGACCTATAGATAGGACCCTATCAGGTGCTACCATTCCGGGCAAGAGTGAACCTGGAAATGAAGAGATACTCAGCATTGGATTGTTTAGTGTCATATCCAGGACACTTGTTGAGGGAACTTGAAAGGATAAATACAAAAATATGTAGACAAAAAATGTCAACATTGTTCAATCAAATATGTCCTAACAAAAAATATTGCCCAGATATACATAATATTTAAAATAGTGAGTTAAAAATAATTATATATATATATATATATATATATATATATATATATATATATATATATATATATATATATATATATATATATATCCTCCTGTTATCTTCGACAAGCATCCATCACTGAGTAAACAATTCTCATGATATCAAAGTCCTGATGAAAGTTATAAAACCGAAACGTTTAACCTTGGCTTTACATCACAATAAATCCATATAATTTGGATTATTCTTTTTCTACTTTCTTCATACTCTCAGATGCAGATCCATATTTACTTTCATACTGTCCTTTTGGAAAAACAAATATCAAATACATTCTTACACGACATCTAACATGGATGACTTCAAATGATCTGTATATATGAAAACTTACCTATCTCTGTGTATTTCTTTAAAAGACGAGAGGATTTTTCTGTCTCTTAAAAAATCCAACATTTTCAAATATAATTCCACGTACCAAACACATACTTAATAGTATTGAATTAAGAACGCTATATGCACATTTGTATCTTTGCGTTGCATACATTTTATTTGCTCCTATTATCTTGACAATCATCTATCACTGTGTGAACAATTCTTATGATATCAAAGTCCCCATGAAGGTTATTAAAACTGAAACATTTAACGTTGGCTTTCATTTCAGTGCATCATTTCAACATTATATATATATATATATATATATATATATATATATATATATATATATATATATATATATAAATAAAACTTAGGATAGCATAAGAACAAGTCTTGGTTTGCTGATTGTAGGGACGAGGAACTACTGTGTCTATGCTACTTATACATATATATATATACACATACACATACACACACACACACACACACAAAATCTCTCCTAATGAATTAAGTACTCCGGAATCCAGTAGCACAAAATGTAAAACAAACGAAAGCTAATACAAAATGCGTTAAAAAATTCCAGAGCTGACCTAAGTTGTTGAAATGGCTAAGCAGTCTAGCAAAAAGTTAGGAGGTTTTGATCCCAGCTTGAAGCATCCAGCGTGCCAAACCACACTGAAGAGTTGTGATACAATGAAACAGTCTGTCAGTGGATGACTATATAACACATCATTCAATAAGTCCCAGGCCTAACATATAGATGGCGCCACTAATAAAAAATCCATATGATTTTTACGAAGTACAAACCTTCAAATAGTATGTGTCAAAATTTGAGCCCATTGGATTATTAGTTTACAAATTACAGTTATTTAAGTGAAGCTACTGTTACAAATTTTCAAAACAATGGAAAAATCTGAATTTTCTGTGTTGATAAAGCATTGTTTTCTGAAGGGAAAAATACTGTTCAAGCAAAGTAATGGCTTGATAAATATTATTTAGACTCTGCTCTGTTGGAAACAATGGTTTAAGAAGTGTATGCTGACTTTAAATGCGGTCGTACAGACACAAATGATGCTGAACACTCAGGTCACCCAAATTCGGCAGTTGTCCCAGAAAACACTAAAAACTCCACAAACTCATTTTTGGTCAATCGTAAATTGAAGTTGATTGAGATAGCAGAGGAGTTGAAGATATCAGAAGGCGGTGTATTCACCATTTTGCATGAACATTTATCAATTAGAAAGTTATGTTCATAGTGAGTGTCGCGTTTGCTTACAGTCGATCAAAACAACAATGCGTTGATGATTCAGAGCGTTGTTTGCAACTGTTTCAATGCAACAAAAAGGAGTTTTTGCATAAATATGTGACAATCGATGAAACATGTATCCGCCACTTCACTCAGGAGTCAAATCAGCAGTCAACTGAATGGACAGCAGCAAGTGAAAACTAACCAAAGACACAAACTGGCAAGGTTTTGACATCCGTATTTTGGAATGCACAAGATATTTTGTTCATTGATTACCTTGAGAAAAGAAGAACCATCAATAGCAATAATATATTGTTGTAACACTATCACAGTGTTACAAGTTGACTGCTGATATCAAATTAAATACTTAGGACTAATTGGGATAATTTGTTGAAGATTAGTTATAGTCTTTTGGTAAAATAGTATAGAAAATGTGATAATAATGGATTCGTACCTGGCGACACCATGCGCTAGAATGGGTTAAATTGACAAAGACACCAAGATTATTTACTGTAAGGGCTGAATCGGCCAATCTGGGTTTTGATTGACGGGATAGAAAAACTAATTTTTTTTCAATTCTAATGTCAGCTGACAGCGAATGTATGGAAAATTACGGCTAAAAGCCTGACACAAGGCCATTAACACAATATTAGAATATCATCGCGTGGCTCATCAATCAAAGAAAAGTGGGAAGGAGCTTTTTCACCCCGCTGCCCAAGACGTGCAATACGGGGCCATCGTTTTTGATTGGTTGTCCGGTTAAACACGGGCCTCGGGGTGAGGTTTTTCTACCTTGTCCCCATGATTGTGAACTGGGGCCATTGTTCCAGCATTTCTATTGGCTGGCCAATCAGAGCCATGGATTCAGGGGTCTGGACCCCCATAAAAGAAGATCCCGAAAAGGGAATAGGGAGATTGAAAGCTGGTTCCGTAGACTGAAGTCTTGAAGCCCTTGTCACCCGCTTCACCACCACTGCCGCTTTACCCAGAGTCCTCAATTGACCATCCCTAGCAACATTAATTTCCTCAAAAACATACTCGAGGCTCATTGTTATCGCCAGTCAACTTATCACTTCTGACTCTGAACGAAAACCCCTTGTCGTTGTTGTGGTACATGACTTTTTTTTAATCATTGTATAATGAATAAATGCTGTTATTACAATTGTTAACAAGCATTCCTGAGTTATTGAAGTAGTTAACTAGCTAACAGCACTGGTAAAATTGGCTGTCTTCTGACCCAGCCAGAACCAAGAGAAGTCAAAATCAGCTCTTCCCCAACTTTCCCGTGGGTCGAACAACGCAACATGAACACAGAAATCTGGACAAACAAATCTACCAGAAACTTTGATCTATAAATGGCTTGCAGCGCGACATGCACTTATAGGACCACATTGTATTGTTTGTGCATTTGAAGAAGAAATCATCCAGAAAGAGCCACAAATGAAGAAGAAGAAAAAAAGTGCTCTTTCACCAAGACAATGCACTGTGTCACAAGTTGATCACAACAATGGCAAAACAACATGAATTGCACTTCAAATTGCTTTGGCACCCACCCTAATCTCCAGATCTGTCCTCCAGTGACTACTGGCTGTTTGCAGACCTCAAAAGAATGCTCCAGAGAGAGATTTGGCTCCAAGAAGAAGCGATATCGGAAAGTTAGGCGTATTTTGAGGGCCAAAGACAAATCATTCAACAAAAAAGCAATCGAATTGTTAGAAAAGCATTGGAATCAGTCTAATAACCTAGAAGGGAGACTATGTTGATGAATAAAGTTGAATTTTGCCAAAAAGTTGTTTAATTATTAGGCCCGGGATTTATTGAGTGATGTGTTATATATACATTCCAAATATAGTTATCTGCTTTGTTATATTTATAAAGTAAGTAAAGTTGGCAACCGTATCAGAGGGCAACCCAAAGGCTCCCTTTTTGATAGCTACTACACCAAGGTGTAGGGGAGGGGCGCTACTCCTTTTCATGGATTGCTCCACTTTACCCTAGATCCATACCTTATAATGATGAGAGTTAAGCAAGGAAGCATCAAGTACCATTTTTTGAGTGTTTGGTATGACTCGACCTGGGATTGAACCCAGGTCTTCCGGGTCATGGGCGAAACTCTATACATCATGCTAATGTCCTGTAAATTTATAAAGAAGAGAGCTTAATATTGGTAAGAGAGCTTAAATAGATCGAAGTTAACATAGTTTATACAGGGTCAAATGCGCAATTTTCAGTTTCTTGCCAAGGTAATTATCAATGAAAATGAGACAAATGTTAGAGAGAGATGTATACAGATATATATGGGAGAGATAGAGATGCACACAGAGATATGAGAGAGATATGTACAGAGATATTGGAGAGAAAGATAGAGATCTACATAGAGATATAGGAGAGATATAGAGATCTGTGTTGAGATATAGGAGAGAGAGAAAAAGAGAGATTTATGTTGATACAGAGAAGAGAGAGATTTGTTGATATAGGAGAAAGAGATGTACACAAAAATATGAGATGGAGAGAGATGTATACAGAGATATAAGAGAGAGAAAGAGATATAGATACAAGATTATATATATATATAATATATATACACAGTGATATGAGAAAGAGAGATGTATACAGAGTTATTGGGAGGAGAGAAAGAGAGATGTAAACAGAGTTATGGGGAGGAGAGAGAGAGAGATGTATACAGAGTTATGGGGAGGAGAGAGAGAGATGTATACAGTTATGGGGAGGAGAGAGAGAGAGAGAATTGTATACAGAGATATGGGGAGGAGAGAGAGAGAGAGAGAAACAGAGATATGGGGAGGAGAGAGAGAGAGAGAAACAGAGATATGGGAGGAGAGAGAGAGAAACAGAGATATGGGGAGGAGAGAGAGAGAAACAGAGATATGGGGAGGAGAGAGAGAGAGAGAAACAGAGATATGGGGAGGAGAGAAATGAGAGAGAAACAGAGATATGGGGAGGAGAGAGTGAGAGAGAAACAGAGATATGGGAGGAGAGAGTGAGAGAGAAACAGAGATACGGGGAGGAGAGAGAGAGAGAGATACAGAGATACGGGGAGGAGAGGAGAGAGAGAGAGATACAGAGATACGGGGAGGGAGAGAGAGAGGAGAGAGAGATACAGAGATACGGGGAGGAGAGAGAGAGAGAGAGATACAGAGATACGGGGAGGAGAGAGATACAGAGATACGGGGAGGAGAGAGATACAGAGATACAGGGAGGAGAAAGAGAGAGAGATACAGAGATACGGGGAGAGAGAGATACAGAGATACAGAGACACGGGGAGGAGAGAGAGAGAGATACAGAGATACAGAGATACGGGGAGGAGAGAGAGAGAGAGAGAGAGAGAGAGATACAGAGATACGGGGAGGAGAGAGAGAGAGAGAGAGAGATACAGAGATACGGGAGGAGAGAGAGAGAGAGAGATACAGAGATACGGGGAGGAGAGAGAGAGAGAGATACAGAGATACAGGGAGGAGAGAGAGAGAGAGAGATACAGAGATATGAGGAGGAGAGAAATATATACAGAGATACGGGGAGGAGAGAGATATATCAGAGATACGGGGAGGAGAGAGATATATACAGAGATACGGGGAGGAGAGAGATATATACAGAGATATGGGGAGGAGAGAGATATATACAGAGATATGGGGAGGAGAGAGATATATACAGAGATATGGGGAGGAGAGAGATATATACAGAGATATGGGGAGGAGAGAGATATATACAGAGATATGGGGAGGAGAGAGGAGATATATATACAGAGATATGGGGAGGAGAGAGAGATATATATACAGAGATATGGGGAGGAGAGAGAGATATATATACAGAGATATGGGGAGGAGAGAGAGATATATATACAGAGATATGGGGAGGAGAGAGAGATATATATACAGAGATATGGGGAGGAGAGAGAGATATATATATACAGAGATATGGGGAGAGAGAGAGATATATATACAGAGATATGGGGAGGAGAGAGAGATATATACAGAGATATGGGGAGGAGAGAGAGATATATATACAGAGATATGGGGAGGAGAGAGAGATATATACAGAGATATGGGGAGGAGAGAGAGAGAGAGATACAGAGATATGGGGAGGAGAGAGAGAGAGAGATACAGAGATATGGGGAGGAGAGAGAGAGAGAGATACAGAGATATGGGAGGAGAGAGAGAGAGAGATACAGAGATATGGGAGGAGAGAGAGAGATACAGAGATATGGGGAGGAGAGAGAGAGATACAGAGATATGGGGAGGAGAGAGAGAGATACAGAGATATGGGGAGGAGAGAGAGAGATACAGAGATATGGGGAGGAGAGAGAGAGATACAGAGATATGGGGAGGAGAGAGAGAGATACAGAGATATGGGGTGGGAGAGAGATATATACAGATATATTGGGAGGAGAGAGAGATATATACAGATATATTGGGAGGAGAGAGAGATATATACAGAGATATGGGGGGAGAGAGATATATACAGAGATATGGGGGGAGAGAGATATATATAAAGAGATATGGGGAGGAGCGAGATATATATACAGAGATATGTGGGGAGGAGAGAGAGATATACAGAGATATGGGGAGGAGAGAGAGATATACAGAGATATGGGGAGGAGAGAGAGATATACAGAGATATGGGTGGGGAGATAGAGATATACAGAGATATGGGTGGGGAGATAGAGATATACAGAGATATGGGTGGGAGATAGAGATATACAGAGATATGCGGGGGAGATAGAGATATACAGAGATATGCGGGGGAGATAGAGATATACAGAGATATGCGGGGGAGATAGAGATATACAGAGATATGGGGAGGAGAGAGAGATATACAGAGATATGGGGGAGAGAGAGAGATGTATATAAAGATATAGGAGAGAAAGATACTGACAGACAGCTATACAGAGAGAAGGGAGAGATGGAGGTGTATTTCAGCCTAGAAAAAATTTTGATCTTGATTTTAAAATCCAACTCCAACTCTCCAATATGTCATAATACATTAACGTGATTTAGATAAATGATTGATATAATGGCATGTCAAACCATCTTCATGTATGTTCATATTTACATTTTGTGTGGAGTTGTTTCTAAAGAACTGGAGCCTCACCATTAGATTGCAGTTACCATCATGTCAAGTATCTTACCCTTTTGCAAGGGACACAGTATACTCTAAGTCCTGCTGACAGGATGGTTTTAGATAAATATTAACCTCTTATATAACTACTGTGTTTCTGTCTAAATGTGTTTTCGGCCAAATAGACAACAGAACCTCCTTCACCTGAGCTTTAAGCAGGATTCAAAGTGAAATATCTGCTCATGTTCTTATCTTTAAACTGGATACATCAAGGTAAAAAAAAAAAAAAAAAAAAAAAAGATGGAGTGTGTTCAGTTGGTTGGTATTTTATGGCATAATCAACCCTTGTGGGTTATTCAATGCCAAATCCAGTTTATACAAGATTTGTATATGAAGAGGTTGTAGGCAACTATATTTAAACAAGTTAAAAGAAATCATTTGTTTGCACACAGTCAAAATGGTTTAAAGTATTGCTATCAAATACTAATAATTCTGTTTGATATTAATCATTTGTTCGCACACAGTTCAATGGTTGTTTGGGTTTTATTGGCATATCAACATTTGCAGGTTATTTAATGCCAAATCCATTTTTATACAAATAATCAGTTCTATTTTCAAACAATTCAGTTTAGTTTAATTGTCAAAAATATTTCTAATTTAAGCTATCAGTTTAGTCAAACAGTTCTAATTTAAACAATTCAGTTTAGCAAAAGTAAGCAGTTTAGTTCTATTTAACCCTATCAGGTGCTCTACCATTCGGGCCAGACTGGACCTGGGAGCAATGGCAATGAAGAGATTCTCTGCATTCCCCAAAGCACCAGGATTACTGTAACCTCACCATCAGATTGTTTAGTGTCATATCTAGGGCACTCGTTGGAGGGAGTCTTACTCCTCTGCAGAGATATAGTTGGTGTATTCTATAGCCCCTGCCGACTAGGCAATCAACATTAGTAATTCTATTTATCAAGTATTTTTTTCTAATATGAATAATTTGCACATAGGTGTATGGTTTCAAATAACTATAATAATAATCTTTACTAATGATTGAACAATCCTATTTGACTCATAGATGGGACCCTAACAGATACTAACACTCCTAGTCAGAGTGTGAACCTGGGAGTAATGGCAATGAAAGATTACTCCACATCCTCCAGAGCTCCAGGACTAGAGCCTCATCATCAGATGCAGTTTAATTTCATACCCAGGATATGTGTTAGGGGCTGGAGGTTTTTATTCTTTTGCAGAAGTGCAGTTAACAAATTCTACAGCCCCAGCTGACAGGGCGGTCTAGAGGTTAGAGAATTGTGCTCATCGTATGTTCATATTACATTTTTTGTGTAGTGGGAGGAGTGGCATTTGAATATTCAGAATCACTGACTCTACATATATGAAGTAAATTCGTATCAAGAAACATGTTTATTGAATAACGATGCATAGCAACAAGATAGATAGAAAATAATTTCAGATAGCGGGAAATGAATAAATAATGGGCGGGAAGGAGAAGAGATACAAGACTCAAATCAATTGAAAAGTTAGAAAAGATAAGGAAAAAAAATACATCAAGATATGAAAAATGTGATTTTAAAAAATAATAAATAAATTAAAATTAAAAAAAACCAAAAAAAAAAAACCCTCCCACCCAAAAATGCATCTGTTAGTGTAGTAATCAAATGAACTCCAGAGTAAGGCTGGTTTATGATCAGTACTGATTTTAAAAAAATTAAAATAAAGCAAAAAAAAAAAGGAGGGCAGTAGGGAGGGAGATAAGCTGAAAGCAGCTGCAACAATCCCCACTCGACACACCTACAACAAAAAAAAATACTTTGACGGGATTGATATTGATTAAGTAGAGCAGTGTTATGAATGCGAACAGATTTGAAGATAAAATTTTTTAAAAATGGTGAGAGAGGGAGAAAGAAAATGTGCGAGGGTGAGGGAGAGAGAGAGTGTGTGTGAGAGAATGTATGTATGTTTGAGATAGAGAGAGAGAGAGAAAATGTGTGTGAGAGCAAGAGAGAATGTATGTATGAGAGTGAGAGAGAGAGAGAATGTATGTATGTTAGAGAGAGTGAGAGAGAGAGAATGTATGTATGTTAGAGAGAGAGAGAGAGAGAGAGAGAGAGAATGTATGTATGTTAGAGAGAGAGAGAGAGAGAGAATGTATGTATGTTAGAGAGAGAGAGAGAATGTATGTATGTTAGAGAGAGAGAGAGAATGTATGTATGTTTGAGAGAGAGAGAATGTATGTTAGAGGGAGAGAGAGAGAATGTATGTATGTTTGAGAGAGAGAGAGAGAGAGAATGTGTGTGTGTGTATGAGAGTGAGAATGCGTGTGTGTATGAGAGTGAGAGAGAGAATATGTGTGTGTGTGTGTGTATGAGAGAGAGAGAGAATGTGTGTGTGTGTATGAGAGAGAGAGAGAGAATGTGTGTGTGTGTATGAGAGAGAGAGAGAGAATGTGTGTGTGAGACAGATGGTGTGTGTGTGTGTGTGTGTGAGAGAGAGAGAGAGACAGACAGACATACAGACAGAGAATGCATGTGTGTGTGTGTGAGAGACAGAGAGAGATTGTATGTGTGCGAGAGAGCTAATGTTCAAGAGAATCAGTCTGCCAAGTGCATATGGAATAAGTTTGATGTGGTTTGGGTTATTTGTTTAATGGCATATCAACTCCTTATGGGTTATTTAATGCTGAAATTTGATTAATTTCTAAATTTCTAATTATAACTACATTTTCAATATTCCATTGCATATTTTTTTTATTCCCTTTATCAGTAATCATTTGTTTGTAATCAAGTATTCCTAACTAATACAAATAATTTGCAAACAGCTCTATGATTTTAAGTATTCCTTTCTAATACTAATAACTTATATTCAATTAAATAACAAGGCAACTAC